>PNEQ01079074.1:0-37975 GCA_003012365.1 Medauroidea extradentata
GGGGGGGGGGGGGGCGAATTAGTGACAAGATAGTGAGATTTGTTGAAGAAAGGGAATTTTTGGTGGGAAATTTGTTTATGTTGGTAGTGTGATTTTCGGAATCTACGGAAAATTTCCTATAAGGAGTAATGGTTTTGGCGTGAGAGATGAAGAAAAGGGGTAGTTATATGATAAGGAGGCGAAGATCGGCTTATTAACTAAATCGTCTAAACCTAGCACCGAACCTGGGCCCTCCCACCTTTGCCACCGATCTACCTCAGCGGACAGCTACAAGTCGAGACCCAGGCTGGATTTTTATTGCGCCGCGAGCGCACTGATTAATACTACGCGCACTCATTAAAAAATGTTTACTGCTCTGTAGTTGGCTTCACAAGATGGCCGCGATGTCAGGGCGACGATGTTTCTCAGTTCTTCGCTGCTTTACCACTAGTCTTGGGAGACATTTTAGCTGCCGTTTAGTGTGACACCTGTCATCCTGGCCATCTGCCAGTGCAGGACACATGGCTTTGCCGCCCCCTCCCTCTGCCAGTGCATGAAGAAGGCAGTCTGGAAGCAGCGGCCGTGACGGACGGAACGAGAGAGACGTGGTGTGCTTCGGGACTCTGATTCGACCAGCGAGAAACGTAACACGCGTGTGGAATTATCCGGCCCAGTGTTTTACTTTGTTTCGCCATTGGAACTGGCTTGCTTAAGGCCCTAGGGTATGGGGGTGTGGACCACCCCATAAGTGTCCATGTAAGGTGTAGTTTTCTCCAGATCCTCCCTGCATTTCCCGATCCGCAGCTGTCTCGACTCGCCAGGTGAGAGAGGGCACGCCGGCACGAACAGACCACGACCTATCGAGCCTCGTGTTCCCGGCTACACGCTTAACCGGGTGGTGCCCAGAGAATTCCGACGCAGATCCGTTCCTACCTCACTCTCACCGGACATGGCGTCAATGAGTGTGTGTGTGTATATCTATATATATATATGTGTGTGTATATATTATATATACATATATATGTATATGTACTTACACACATATAGGCCCCCTATTTTTTTTTTTTAGAAATTTTGACTTTAAAAAAAAGGGAGGCCTATGTGCACAATGTTGAAAAAAAAAATTTTTTTGTCAGAAAAATTAAAAATTTGTCAACATTAGGACGTTTTAATGCTGTAGTATTTTTATTTACAATCTTTGTACAAAAGAAAAAAAAATAAAGTTTATAAGTATCACCCAATGCAAAAAAAATTTTTTTTGAAAAAATAATAAAAAAAAAAATTAAATTTGCTAGCACATGACATGGTTCATTGTTTTACGGTAACTAATTTTATACAAAAAAATTCAATAGGTAAGAAAAACGAATCACTTCCGTGTATCAAAAACGTAAACAATCAGTTGAAGAGCACGGGTCGGACGGGCCATAGGCTGCCAGACCGTGCAGTATCGAATGGCCGGCCGTCCCACGCTATCAAATGTAAACATGTCTGCATTGCTTCCGTGTGAATGAATTTGTTGAAACGCAAAAAGACGAGTCCAAAACCCAACAAAATGAAGAATTAGTAGTGTAAACTGTAATATAAACTTCATTACTTCGTACGAGAGTCCACACGAAGCAACAAAAGCGCGAACAAAGAATGTACATGAGGTGTGCAAAGTGTGATAAAACACTAAACACGCGAAGCGAAACAAAATTACCGGCATTATCCGGCCTAAGTAGACCAAAATGTTAGTCACGACGAACTTGTTGATGTTGCTACGGTATCCTGTAACTTGTTTTTCATTTTGCGCCAATCTCTAATACACGAGCTGTGATGTATTTATGACATACTACACAGTTTCGTATTTCTTCTACTTCATTAATTACTTTTAGCTTCTCACACACTGTAAACGAACGCAATCGTCATTTTGACATTTTGATTTCTCAAAGAACTATTAAAATACTAACGTTACAGAGTCACTACGAAAATACTAATTTGCTACGTGCCGAGAACAATGCCGCCTAAACACGAGACAAGTTATTGATCGCGCTTCTAGCTCAGCATTCCTCCGGTTGCATGGCTGTGTGCGTGTGTGCCTAGCCTACCGCGCTGTTGTCAAGTCTCCGCGCACGCCAGTTACCTAACCGCATATCACGCAGACTTCAAATACTAATTATCCATGTAAGCCGCGCACCTCAACTTTTATAATCCAAATTTTGGGGGGAATAAAAGTTGCGTGGGGTACATGAGCGAAAACGATACACAAAATAAACTCATATGATGGCGCGCGGTACATGGTTGCCAGACATCAGCATTCTCATTTCTAGTGAAATACACATAGGGGGCCTATGTGCGATATTTTAGCTTTTCCAAATTTGAGTTTCCAAACTTAGGGGGGAGGCCTATGTGCGCGTAAATACGGTACATATGTATGTATATATACACACAAACACAAACACACACAGTGGAATTCGACCGGCAAACGTCAGGAGGCGATGCTTTATGGAAAAACAATTAGAAAACGGAAACTTTATTTGTGCAAAATAACAGGAATCAATGGGAATTTAATGGTAACAATGTCTCCATTGTTTTACGCCACCGGAATCGTGACGTATATAGTAGAAGCAGAGTAATACATTGCGCCCTAAAACACATGATAAGGGCTGCCACCCTTGCATGACACGTAACTTTTCTACCTTTAGGAATTATGGGCATGAACATCTGATGTTTAGTGATGCATGAACAAATAAACAACAAATGCCACCTTGTTGCAAATGCGTAGACCTGACTGTTTTCGTGTAATATTAATAACAAATGTCGACTGCAAAAAATACAACCCCTAGTGTATAGGCAATACGACATACGTACACGTGTGTATGGTAGGCCTATGTACCCACTGCTGTGACCATGAGGGATGGGAGGGATATGGGGTTTAACATCTCATCGACAGCTAATATCATTAAAGACGGTAACACAAACAACTGAACATTATGTATATATGTACACGTATATATGTACCGTATATACTCGTGTATAATGCGCCCTCGTGTATAATGTGCACCACGATTTTTGCAACAAGTTACAGGGAAAAAACATTTTTAGTGCCTCCCTAGTATGTAAAAAAATACAAGAGGATGAGCTGAGCGAACGTAGCTGGCAACATGTAAGAGAGAGAGAGGAAAGATAACATTCACACTGGTTAAGAGTGTGAAGGCAGAGAGGATGGGGGTGAGCCAGAAGCAGGTGGGGTGGCTTGTCTCTCTGCAAGCCCTAGCCTCGCAGGTGTGTGCCTTGCTCTGCTGTGCCAGCTGCCTCCAGCATGTCCCCCCCCCCTCTTCAGCTAAGCCATTGAGATACCATCAACCCTAAGATAACATGCCCTGACAGCAGCAAGCTTGCCTTTTTTATCTCTCCAGGTGTGTTTGAGGGGATGGGGAAGGAAAAAAAAAAAGAATGACACTCTTTTTTTCTGCCTTCCTTTCCCATGAAAAGATAGCTGGTCACAAGCAATCAAATATCTTTCCTGGGTGGAGGATGGGGAAGGGGGATAAAACTGAGAACAATGACGTCTTTTTCTTTCTTTCTTCCCCATGGACAGACGTCAAATTAAACTTTTAGGGTTTTAGCAGCTGATATTTACTACAGATCAAGGCAGGAGGGGAAAGGGGGAGAAAAAGAAAAAGAAGAGGAGTAATGATGGAGGAACCTAGCGTGAGAAGGTCTCTCTCTGCCGCCCACTGTTGACACCCATCGGTTTACCACTATAACTGCGGCTTCTTAAAGCCCCCTTCCCCTAGCCATCACTCAACGGACCACTGACCTTTCTTTCACATATTTTTTTTTCTATTTTTCGTGTATTTATGTCAGTTGTTTAGAATAAAAGTGTGTGCATACACGAGTAAATACTAGTACCTATATATGTATATGCATATATGTATATACAGTAGAAACTCTATGGATCGTTTTTCAAGGGACCAGAAGAAAAAAATGATGCATGCGAACTTGCTTATTTTTTTTTTTTTTTTTTTTTTTTACCTAACCTCGAAATCTGAAGTTGTACTTTATGTGCTGAGCTGACTGACAAGACAAACCATAAGAAAAATGTCTACAAGTTATTATTTATTACGCTAACGTAAATTACGAAGGAAAATAAAAACAACGCGAACTAAATTAGGATCATTACTATGATTATTTTTTAAAGCCTTTTTAATTGAAATATTACATATTTACAAGTGCAAGCGTTAAATTACATTACCGTTACATAACCATCCTAACATGCTACACTAAAAATGGAAATGATTTTAAAACCCGTCTGTTTATAATAAAACATTTTCAAAAACGTTTCGCAAATTTTAGGTTAAAGTTACCGTTAATTGCGTTAAAAACAAAGGTAAGCGAAAGCACGTAATGACGCCAATGTAAAAACAGCGATCAATAGAGTCCGAGACAATCAATAGCGCTAGCGGCGATAATTCTCTTCTTGCCGCCATCTTGAATTTATTGTGCCGTGAGCGCAAGCGTTACTTACGATCACAGTCATTCTCCTATGGCTTTGCACGTGATCACCAATGTTGCTGCGATGTTTCTTCTGTGTTCTATTTCCAAACAAGTTTAGATGTTCTTTCTTCCTTCGTTATCTGTGACTCTGACATCACGTGTTTATGTTTTCGGATGGCGAAAACCATAAACAGCGGGAAAAATATAATTTTAATGATGTGATATGCGGATGTGGGAAAATTTAACAGTGTATTAATTTGCAAACAAACGAGACATGAAGAAAAAAGTGCAAATCGCGGGAAAACGTAAATATCGGCTGAGCACGTTTACTTTGTGGGCAGCCAGGATTGTCTTTTACAGTTCGCTAGAACTGTTCGTTTTAAATTTACACTGTATGTTGAAATTAATTTTAAAAACTATCAATACGCCTAAATTTTGTCTGTGGGACAAGATATTTTGAGCTATGGATGTGGGAAGAACGATACTTACGAAAACGATTGACGTGGACTTCTTAAACCTTGTTTTAGTAGGAAAATGTTTGGGACCAACAAAAATAAACTATAAATACGGGAAAACGATGGAAACGAAAACGATGCAACAAGTTTCTACTGTATTTTGTGTGCGTGTGTGCGTGTGTGCATGTGTGCGTGTGTGCATGTGTGCGTGTGTGCGTGTGTGCATGTGTGAATGTGTGTGTGTGAGAGAGAGTGTGTGTGTATATATACATGCATATATATACAGTATACATACATATATATACATATATATGTATGTATAAATATGTATATATATATATATATATAAAACTGAATGTAGTCAATTTAAAGAGTTCTCTGTTGTGTTTTCTTATTAAAGAATTCACTTGCCACCACAGGCTTACAGGTATCTGGCGGATACCACAACTCAGGGCAAACGCCCCCAGCGCCTGAGTGACCTGAACGACCATCCGGCAGTCCGTGGGTGGCTACTACGGATGAAGATGAGGTAACAGAACATGGGGAGCAGTGGGCGGAAAACACAGATGAACATAACCGAAAATAGGCTTTAAACCACAGTCCTAATCGGTTTTCAGCAACACGGAATTTTTTTAATTTTCAGACAGTATGTTTTCCTTCAATCAATAGGTACAGTGAAAGATTATTTTAGAAGAAATAATCTCAAGACATTACAAAAAAAAAAAAAAAAAAAAACATTTTGGGCGGTTTTGGTTTATTTCTTGATTTAAATTAGATTTCGGTGATTGGCGGTGTAGTGACATGCTTTTCGGTGTTATTTCGGTTTTATCGGATATTTTTTACATTTTAAAATTTATACTTGCCTTTAATGAAGGTGTGGGTAGCCTAAAAATCATTTGAAGGCTAAGCAGTAAGTTGTGGAGGTGTACAATGTTACAAGGATTACATTTTCTGACCAAAAAATAAAACAATGCCTTGGTTGATAAAATTTACTATTCAAAATTTTTATAGGCATTATATTTGTGGCATAGGCCACTATTGCCTCATAGTGAAAATGCCCCCCCCCCCCCCCACTAGGCAATCTATACAACTGCAGCACCCACATAGATCCTTTTTCTCGCCAACTCACACCTTTCATGCATTCAGGCGGAGAAAGCCAGGATCTAGGTAAGAAATTGCTAAGTACCAAAAGTTGCCAATTAGCACACGGCGGGCGGCAACTAATATTGTCACCAACTATGTGTGTCTATGACACGTCTTCGTACATTATCTTGGCACTTGAGCACCCAAAGGGCAGCAGTAGGTTATGTTAGTACCGTATTTGCCGGCATATAAGACGACAATTTTTACATATTTTTGGCCCTCAAATATTGCTACTCGTCTTATATGAGGGTGCAAAAATTTTTGGTAGCCAAAAATCGTTTGAAAGCTAAGCTAAAAGCTGTGGGGTTGTATGATCTTTCAAGGAATTGCATTTTTCGTCACAAATAAAAACGAGTGCCCCAATTATTTTAATAAACTGTACGGTACGAAATTTTGATGAGCGTGATTCATAATAAAGGACACTTCCTCACAGCGAAGCGGCGATCAATGCGAGAGTGTGCCGAGATACTTCGTCTCGCCAGCCTACAACTCTCGGGCGGAGAAAACTAGGATCTAGGTACCGTACCACACATTCATGTGTCCGTCTAGCATTAGGCTGGCGGGCAACAGCAGCGCACAGGAATGTGATGACCTTGCAAGCAGCTGTTGATGCCCGGCGTTGCCATGTACAGTGGATTCTCTATCCACCGTTTCTCATGGGTCTGACAAAAAATTTCAATACATGAGGGATTTCAATGGATGTGGTCTTAAAATGCTGTAAAATAAAATAATCGGCCCCAGAATGTGTTCCATGGATGCAGGTATTTCAATCCATTAGGTTTCAATACATAGAGAATTCACTGTAGTGCGCCGCGTGCCTCAGTCCGGCGTTGCCAAGCCGCGCACACCTGCCGGCAAATGGAGACATCGCCGGCCGCCGCCGTGCATTTCCTTGGCTCTTGGGTGCGCAGAGAGCAGTAGTAGCCAATGTTATTAGTTTATGTGTCTACTATGATGTTTAAATGACAGTAATAAATGCATTGAAAATATGTAAACTAAATTTTTAATGTTTCTGGTAAAGGAAAAAAATATTTTTCTGACGGGAATTTCAAAATTAGTAATTTACTTTTTTTCAAGATTTTGTACCTTCAAAACCATGACTCGTCTTACATGCGGGGTCGTCCTATATGCCGACAAATACGGTAGTTGATGACTCTCCTCTGATGATTATATACATGTAATAAAACCATTACAAAATTTCAACTAAATATTTATGCTCTTGGTAAAGGAAAAAATAAATTCTTTGGCTGGGAATTAAAATAATAACAGTTTACTTCTTTCAAAATATTGTATCTTCAAAACTGTGACTAGTCTTATGTGTGGAGTAGTCCTTTATGCCAGCAAGTATGGTATACAGGAAACAAACACTATATTCGAGAATCAATAGTAATTTAAAACAGTACATGGTTTCCAAGTGATCACAATGATGAGATACAATAATTTAAATAAGATGCAACTTACATTTAACAAATATGAAACACTGTATTTGGAGAAAATACTCCCTGCATTTTAGTTTTACGAGACAGACATATTGATGGCCGTTAAGGAATGCCACATACATAAATCAAGATGTTTGTGTAGTCTATAGTAAATATGGTGAAATATATACTGGAAAGTGACCACTTAAGAAGAAAAGAATTTATTCTTTCTCTTGTCAAACAATTATTGCAATGTCCAGTCATGTGTTAAGGTTGTTCCAGTGGGGGAAGACTACAATTTTATATTTGAGTGTTAGTTTTGTACACATTACTTAAGAGTACACATACCTCTAACATAAAAAAATTATCTCATCTAATTTTCCCGTAATGGCATTTCAAAGTCAAAATTTGCATATTTTTACTTCATACAAAACTTGAAAACGAGTTAACATAATTAAATGGAGAAAATCACATAAAAACTACGTGTCACTGTCTATGGCTTGTAGCATATGAAACCCATTACAAAAAAAAATATGTTAAATAAAAAATTTCAAAGTTTCAACAATTTTTTGTTACTTTTAGAAATTTATTTTAAACACAAACATATTTTATAACGGGTTTTTATATGCTTCAAGCCGTAGACAGTGACGTGTAGTTTTGACGTAATTTTTTTCCTTTTTCATTATATTCACTGGTTTCGAAGTTTTGTATGAAGTAAAAATATGTAAATTTTGAATTTGAAGTGCCATTACGAGAAAACTTGCTGAGCTAATTTTTTTTTCGTTAGAGGTATATGGTGTACAAAACCAACACCGTTTCATACAAATATAAAATTACGAGTTTTCCCCATTTGAACACCCTTAATATGAACATTGTAGTGTAAGTAATAAACACTGTATAGCAAGAACTTGACAGCTGATAGTCTTTATCATTTTTATTTACATCAACCATCAATGACTGTGTCTCTCCAAGAACAACTACCTAACATAGGTACCAAGTAGAACTTCCTGAAAAAATGGTATTGATGACACTCCTTATCACTGCACACAGTTGATCGGACTTTAACATTTTCAAGACATTCAAAAATACATGCAACAAGAAGTAGGCAAAAGTGCTTATTGTAATTAGTGCTGTTTATCTGTAAACCCACAACAAAGTTGAGTGAAACCTCACCAATAAAAACTTCATTACAATATAAAGTGCTCATCAATGCAAAAAGAATTTCAGTCACTTTATAATGTGATTATCAAGTAAATAGTTTTAATACTCAATCAAATTTTTTCTTTAATTATAAATAAATATAATATAAAGTCTACTGGTACGAGCAAAGTTTCAGTTGGCAGCTTCAGTAGACCAAATAGTCACATGTCCTGAATAAAGGTAGCCAATATAACTACGTCACTTTTCATAATAGCCATCTGTCTCACTGCCTTTCACTGCAGTGCTTACCATTTGCCAAACTCACATTTAGCACTTGGTCCTGCACCTTCAAAACATCAGCAGGCCACAAGCCAACAGCAGACTCCACACATGCTGCAAGCTCTCCACGAGCTAGCACCATAGTATTCGTCATATTACCAAAGACTGTGTGCTGCCTCAAGCAAGCCAACTAATCCACGACAGCACCATGTGCCTCACCTCAAAACATTACCCTGCCATGACATTTCATCCCTCTTATTTTCACTACTTAAATTTCCACCACATCAGCATAGCAAAGAATTATAAAGAGAACAAATGCCAGAGAACCATAAGAATTAACTCTTGTCAGTACTGTTTATGACGGCATGTGCAAGACAAAACACACACATGTCCAAAAAAACTTGTGTACATGTTATGATCAGGCGAAGTAAGCAAGATAGCTGAACACGACACAGTACTCGCTGCTTACAGGCAACGAAGCAAAACTTGACCAGGATCTGCTGCTGAAAATGTTAAAACCACAACCCACCATTCCAAAGTTATGATGGCAAAGACTTAAAGCAGGGTGACCGAAGTTTCCAGCATTCTAGGGGCGAAGGAGAGTCACTGGTTTGAGAGTTGGCAAGGGAAACAGAAATGTTATAAATACTGGCAACACACAATCTCAATAAGAGTGCTTCCCCTTGCTTAGAAAATGCCCAAGAACCATTCAAATTAAGGTTTGAAGATGAGAATTGTTTTTAATGTACACAGAACTCAAATAAGAAGAAAAAGTCTTTGAAAAAAAGAGAACTACGTTAGTCTGCCTTCAGAACTCAGTTAACCAATCACCGAAGTAGACATCACGTTAGTCAGGCTCAACGAAAGAGTAAATTCAAATGTATAACCTGTAGAAAAATTCATCAAATGATGATGATCAAATGCAATAGCAGGAATGCAACGGAAACAACAGACCTTGATAAAGTGCCCCGGCCTAGCTAGTACAAAATTAAAACTGCACCTCAAGGACAAAAGAGAATTGGTACCATCGACTGCTCTCTGCACACGTCCTCGGAATTTGTCGATGGAGAGGCTACAGTCTCTTCTTGATGAGTTTCTCCAACTTCTTGATGTGGCTGGACTCATGGTCCGGGCTGCGTACCGCTGCAGCTGCCGCATCCCGGGCCATGCCTCCGCTCGGCCGCTCGCTGCGCAGCAAATCTAGGAGCTGGGTCTGTTCGTTACGCCGTAGACCCTGCAAACGTGAACGAAAACACCGGTCACCACTACTGTCTGTGTTCCAGCCAAGTAAAGTGGACTTAACACTTTGTCAACAGCGTTATTAAGCATCATTAAGAGACAGTGACACACAACCTTGCACGACGAGAGATTGAGTAATTCCATTTCAATTCAGGCAGCGGCATGTCAGTGGACCATCACGGAATTGCTTTAAAATATTACAGCAGTTACAACCAGTGGAGATAAAAAGTATGCTAAAAGGATTTCACCCCCAAGAATTTTTTACATATGTTCAAACATGTAAATTGCTGCAAATGATTTTATTAAATTAAAATTCAAAGTAGCCTCAGCCTAGATAAAAAAATTGGATAATTTCAATACCTTACCAAACTCCTATCAACAATACCTTAAAATAATTAAATAGATAATAGCAAATTCAATAAATCAAACATAAGGAAATAAATAAAATAAAAATAAACAGGAAATAATGTCTAAGTGACAGTACTCACAAGCATATTAAAATTAATTTAAAAAGAAGTTATAACTGTATAATAACAGCACACTACCTTCATATCCAAGACCTTTTGGAACTCCTGGGCATCCGACTCCGGCAGAAGCTTGGTATATTGGTCGACAAAGGCTTTTGGGGGATCCGTCGGCGCCATCACCACTTTCAGGATCATTTCCGCCTTCGTCATGCCCTTCACAACAATCTTTGTGAAGCTGGAACAATACAAAAACCTTAACTACAGTCAGCACATAATTAGGTAATTATTTTTATAAACATTAGCAATACTCTAGCATTTGGTTGCATGTAAACTGCGTCACTCATGAGAGTAAAGATATAGTCAACTCTTGGTTACCTGCCTTCCGGATGAACCAAGCAATCTAGGACAACCGTACCTTTACATAAAATTCTAAATCTCTACGAAAATCCTGACTCTCTGCGAAAAGCCTGATTATCTGCGCTGACAAAACAAGTCTGTTTTACCGTATTCCCTCCTCCCAGACAAAACATTGTGTTTTAAGGGGGAACAGTGTCATGGAGGTAAACTCAGCAAACAAAGAATTAAAATACAGCTAATGACAAACTAGGATGCCAGCGAGAAACCTTAACCCTTGGTTATAGGGAAGGCACAAAAAGTAAAGCGTTTCAAAAAACATAAAAACCTTGCCAACAAAATACTTGGCAAAACGGCAAAGCTTAGATCACATGTAAAAATGTCTGAACAGCTTTAGCACTTTCTGGATGCCTCAACAGGTGTTCAAAACAGAAAAAATGTTCTCATTCTAGACCAGTGCCCTGCTCACTCACATGATTTAAATCTAATGAACAAAAAACATGTGTTTTTTTTCCCTGCCAATTTTACAACTGAGCTGCAGCCTTTGAATTTAGGCATCATACATGCCTTTAAAAAATACCGGAAAAGAATGCTGTTCTGGATGCAGTGCAAGACATTTTTTGTGTACGGAAACAAGTTACCAGCAGCATAATTTCCAAATGTTTCTGAAAGGCAGGCTTCCAAAATTCAGAAATCCAATGGACATATGTGGACACTGAAAAAGACAGTGTTGAGGAAGAAGACTGGAAGAAAGGTCAGCACAATGGTTTGTTCAGCAATTTTGTTGACATTTACAGTTGTGTTCAAACAATGAAAGAACAAACACTAGGATGACATTGTCAATTCACACATCAAGAAAACACAAGCTCCAGAAGTTGCAGCTGGTGATGGAAATGGAAAATGATGTCCCTACTCCTAATGAACATGAAGTTCTTCAAGAAGTTAAAGTTATGAGGCACTACTTCTCTGGTTGTAGCTGTCCAGACAACTTGTTTGACAAGTTAAACCATATCAACCAAAAAATAGAACAAATCATTGGCCAGCAATTACAACTAACTAAAACCTCACATTTTTTCACTCAGCTTTAATTATTATTCTGTATACTAAATTTAGTATGTGGTCATATATATTCTGCAGCTATGAGTTAGCGTACATCAGTCACTAATAATTACTATATTTGTTTAAATTAATAATTGTGAGTATGTTAGACTATTTTAATAAATAATTTTTGGGCAATGTTATGTTTAGTTATTATATACCGGTAACTGTTCAATATGATTAGGAAATTTAAATAAATTTCCCACTTTGTACACTTTCCCGCCCTGAAAAAGTATAAAAAAAAAAAATCTATTATAATTTAGTGTTTTCAAGATTATGTACCTTGAAAACCATGACCAATTTTTTGGGAATGTTGTTTTTGCTGGCAAATACAGTAGTAACAGACCCAGAAAATAAACTCTTAAGACCAAATGTAAAATTAATGTTAATACACATATGCCTAACCAAAATAAGAAAAACCTTAACCTGTCATCAAAGCAATTTATTTTCACATAAAAGAACTTATTTTCACATTTTCACATAAAGGAATATATTCTCACATTTTCACAAAGTCTCTTCCTGTATATAGTTTCGGATGCAGCACAATTGTTATGCATTTTTGCAGGCCTAAACACCATTAGTTTAAATTTCACATTGTAACTTCAACGTCCAAATTTTCTTCGTTGCAATGTCGACAAACTTATTTTCTTAACATGGGCATGTTTGGTGCATTACGTGCACAAGTGCACATGAACATAGAATGTTGTTTCATAACTCTATGCTTGTTCTTATAAGGAATGGCCAAGAGCACAAGATGTTTTGTTTCCACCATTTTGCAAAGCAAACTACCACGAACGTGTAGATGACAGTCTACGGTGAAATTTGATGCAATGACGTTGATGCATATTTATTTCATGTACCAATATTTACGCAGCTGTTTTGGGAATTACTTTTGCACTTAAAAATATAAATTTGACTGAATCAAAGACCAGTAACCTAGTCTACAAAAATAAATGGCGATTGAAAACTATGTTAACCTCACTTTTGGTTGTGATTGTTACTTTTGCTTTCAATACTTACCAATGTCATGTTTTCGGTACGTAATGTACCTCAATTTTTCCGTAAGAAAATAGTGTGTAGATATTGAATACAACATTAAAATAAACTAATATTTTTTAAAGTGTAATGTTTGGAAGTCACAGTTGTTTATAAAACCTGATGGCATTAAATAAGACATACATACAATGAAAAGAATACTGTAAACACTCTGAAACACATGCAATGTTTTTCAAAATTATTAACTCTGCGATAAAATGGTGCAACAATCTGTGTGCGGGCAGTTGGCCTGGCGAAAGACTTGACAACATTGCGTATGGCTTGTCCGCTCCAGACCTCATACACGCTCACATGTACAGCACAGATGTTGCTTGGCAAAGGTGGCAGTTATGAGCACTAAACACAAGCACATCTATGGTGATTCGGAACTTTTGTGGAGGAAGTTATCAGTGCTCCCCGTTAGACACGTCAGCTGAGCGAGCGTAAAATAAATAACTATGCCATATGCAAGATGTAATTTGGGCTGAGTGTGTCATACTGTAACTAAAAAATAGAAATGCTTACTGTATAATATACGCTTACTAATTAACAAACATGCTTATGGATTGCCAGGTGCAGTATCCAAGAGAAGCAGCACTTTAATTTGGATTTAGTTCGGGGAGCAAATGATTATCTAACCTACCTCCAAACAGAGTACGTGTAGCCCAGACATTCGTATTACATTTCCAATTTTACTGGCATCTTACAATTCGCAAATGCCCGCTGGTTCTAGGAAAGATGAACAGCAAGTGGTTTGAGTTTCAAGTTTCAGGACACATTAGAACCTACAGTAACAAAGATACTGTGAGGCGGTCCACCCACCACTAAGGCATTATTTATTTTCTTTATTATTATTTTTATTTTGCTTATTTCCTTATGTTTAATTTAATGAATTTGCTATTATCTATTTAACTATTTTCAGGTATTGTTGGCAAAAGTTCAGGAGTGTAGTGTCTGGATTTTACTTTTATCTGTTTTAAAATTATACTATTTTGTATTTAATTAATTTTGTTTACGTTGGTGTTACCTTCTGTTTTTGCAATTTTAAATTAATATAATTTTTTAAAGCAAATATAGTTTAAACAGTAATAGTACTTTAACTTCAGATTCGGTGTATTTTTGGCAAATTGTGTATAACTGCACATATGTGCCTACCCAGTTCCTGGAATAGCTAAATATGTATAGATTGCAATAGTATTTACTACTTTTACTTATCAGTGGAGCACATGTGCGCGGCTGCTCGTTGAGTGCACAAGAGACATTGATACGTTTTGCGTAGGCCGGCATGGGCAAATCAAAAGACATGCTAATTAAAATTATTAAAGTTTATATTGTAATTTAAAGTGAAATTATGTTTTTCAAAGCAACCTTTTCATTTGAGAGGTTATTTATGAAATACAGATTGTAACTGTTCATTATATTTAATGTAGTTTAAGTCCTCAGTTACGTTTTTACCTTGGTGTGCTGTGTGGCCACCAAAGACACTGCAGGGAGAGAGCAAACGTCGCAGGGGGTCGGCCATTACTGACATACTTGGTGCTTGAGCTAAAAGAGAGATGGTTGTGCGGGACGGAAGGTCTTGTGAGTACGATAAAGGTGGTGGAACAGCCATGGGAACTTCAAGATACTTTCCGTTTTACGTTTCTTTTTTTGTTTAGTTGTACTCGCGCCGATAGCTAGTGTTGCATGACATTGAACCAAGTAAATTTTAATTTGAGTTTTCGGCAAATTGGGTCAGAGCTGTTCTTTCCCGGAAGCATCAGTTAAAAATTTTAGCGTTACTTGAAATCAGAAATAATTGATATCATGAGCTAGCAAAACATTAAATATTTGTTAAGAAAAACATTCACCATTCTCAACTACTTACGCCAGGATTTAAAGAGTTTTTAGCTTGCCGCACCCAGATCTTGCACTTGCGGCCTCGCCTCTGTTTTTTATGCGATGATTCACACAATAATTCTTGAATTTTAAACCACTCAGTAAAAATTTCCAACACCAATAGTGACCTCTCCAACCCAGCACCAATAGTGACCTCTCCAACCCAACACCAATAGTGACCTCTCCAACCCATTACCAATAGTGACCTCTCCAACCCAACACCAATAGTGACCTCTCCAACCCAACACCAATAGTGACCTCTCCAACCCAACACCAATAGCGACCTTTCCAACCCAGCATCAGACCAGTATCCACACCAGCACTTTCGTTTCACATGCAATATCAAGTGATACTGTTGTCTGCAGCTGCTGAGAACAACAAAATGTGAAGAGAGACAAAGAGACATGGCAAACGTACACTTGTTGCGTGAGCTGTTTTTTTATCATCAGACACCTCATCCTGCACTTTATCATGTTGGCACAACTTGGGCAAAGAATTTGCATAACTGCGAATTTATACAAGTTGTGCCTTGCGTAACTCGGTGCCTGCCTGTACATAATTTTTGCTTAGTTAAGCAGTTAATAACATTATTCCAACTTTTCCTCAAGATAAATGTAAAAATGTAAGGACATTCCTACACTTGAAGTGGTCAGTGCATTCAGGAGAATACTGTAGTATACCATATTTATTCATGTACCACCCGCCCCCATGTTAAGATCAGCACCCTACATTTTCAACATATAGTAAAACCCCAATTTAACAAAATGCCTTGGGACCCGAAAATGTTTACTCACTCTAAATCATAGTTAGTTAAATTTGACTTCATACTTTATAACAAGCCACCCTCCCACATGTATAGCGCGTACTTTTATTCCAAAACAACACAACAAAATTCAGGGGTGCAAGTTGGACACAGATAATAGAAAAAAAAAAGGTGGGGAAAAAGGCAGAAAAAAGGGGGAGGGGGGTGAGTTGTAAATGACAGGTATCAAGAATGGGAGGAAGAGAGAGAGAATGTTTCTCATTGCTTGATTTCCACTTTTTCTCCACCTCATCACATATCCTCTCTCGCTCGTTTTCCTTCCTTCCTCCCCCGTAATCCCTTCAATCATAGCCCACCTCCTCCTCCAAATTCACAGGGCCGATTCTATAAACGGCTTCCGAATGACAACCAACTGCTATCCCCATAGAGAAAGCATTGGTGAGCAATTAGTTGTCATTCAAAAGCCGTTTATAGATACGGCCCACAGTCTTGTACTACTGTGATATTTTTTAGATACTAGCAAGGAACTAAATTTTTTTTTCCTGGAACTTTTTGCAAAAATTGTTGTGTGCGCTATACACGAGTACAAACAGTAAATCCTCCAACCGTCAGTATTCTTAAAATCGAGGGTCTGGTGTACATATGTGAAAGTATTTTGCTTTTTTTTATGCAACTTTTCGAAGTTTCTCTCGTATGCATTAAAACAATATTATGAACAGTTTGCAGGATTAAGGATATTAAGTTTAACAATTTCCCATATCTTACTCTCTCCCCACACCATGTACGTGAGGAAGGCTTTGGCTGCTATGTTAAACCAATTGAATAAAATGACGGATGTACTCACAGGCTGGTACTTCTTGATAGTTTCACTTATATAAAAGGACGAACACATTGTTGCGCGATGTTTCACTGGCTAGACCAGCTTCATCATGCGGCGAGTTCTGGCACACCGAGTATTGGTGGTCATAGTAGCGTGGCTGGTTTTCTTACGGTCTCTTGAAAAGAGTATGATAGCGGTTGTACTGTATCACTGTCTTCATTATTCCCAAGGTAGTTGAATCCAGGCTCTACTGCACTATCAAAAAAAAAAATTTTTTTTTCACTATACAGTTCCAATTTAATTGCCTGATGTTCAAAAACATAGTTAAATAACCATAAATATTATGTCAATTACATATTTGGGCGAAGTATTAAGAATTAAACTGTACATCCCAAAAATATTAATTGTGCTCAGCACCGTTAGACGTGTTGGAAGTAGCGATGGTGACAGCTAAAAGTCGACTGGCGTGCTGTTGTTGTGCGGCAGCAGAGTGTACTGCACTTCTGTCAGCAGTTGTCGGTACTTAGTGTGTACTTGCTGTACTGTGGGTCTTTCTGGTGGAGCAATGAATCACTATCTCAGTCTTGATTCTATGCGCTACCACAAGCTTCCTGAGTGCTCAGATGCTCACTCATTGGACCAGGCAGACAAAGGATCTAGCTACATGCTGGTTTGGCTACCCTTGGCACGGTCCGGCACGCTGCAACAAGCACATCACATCACAGAAGGCCGGCAGTCACTGCCACAAGCTTTACGCACAGCCATTGCCTTGGCTGACGGTAATGACAGCATTGTGTATTTACGGCTTATGAGCTACAATACGATATTTCATATTTACTTCTCCATTACATATAATAAATCCTTCCAGTAGTCTGTAGTTTACGATAAACCCAACTTTTCCAGGTCCTATTTATCAAAAATACATTGATTTTCATGAATTACATTCAACCCAAATCTTCAATTTTGTTTTTGGGGAAAAAAAGTGCCGGTGGTACATGAGTAAATATGGTATTTAAAAATTACACATGTTTATGAAAAATTCAGACAATTCTAGGTTTTCTATGCTTTCCAGGTCTGTGGCCACATCAGTAGTTTTAAGGGAAAGTACCCCAACTCTACAGTGGCTAGCCCACAAGCGCACCCCGAGAGTGCATGCGACAGTAAATTACCTTGACGGGGCCTTGCGACTGACTTGGGAACCAATGGTCGGCAGGTCCAGCAGCACAGTCTTCAGCATGTGGGTGTCTAACAACAGCTGCTCTGCCCCGACCGTGCTAATTGGCTTGCACTTGTAGATGTGGTTGATGAACTTCGGTATGAACGAGCTGAAACACATCACAACAATTACACTCACCAAGCTGGAACCAATGAGATAAAAGAAAAATACATATATAATGACAATTCATCATTCAAGTTAGTAATGTTTTCTCACTTCACGCACACTCAAAAAAATCAACCCAGTAAAATTGAGTAATCTTGTAAAATCAAGGTATCTGCAAAACTGAAATATATTAAACAAAAATTATATTTGCTGTAAATTTTTTTATGTGTATGGGTACGACAATTGCAGATACATAATATACAATTAACTTTATTTCAGAATGACACCATGTTCAGCTGGACAGAAGACTTTCATTCTGTAGGTGTCTAGGCAAAAATATATTTTGCGTGGGCAGGCCTTAAAAACAAAGCGTGTAACATATTGTGTTGAGCAACATTTGAGCACATCGTGAGATATGGAATGATTGAATGTTGTTGCAACTTTCTTGAGTTTGTTTACTGATGAGATTATAATACCTAAGAGTTCTTGACACACATTTTCAGGCAACAATTCCCTTGCATACTTAAGATTATTCTGTGATAAAAACACTAAAGAATCTGTTTGAAACTTGTTACCGTCATTTGGTAGCTTAGTTTACAATGAAAGAATTATGTTGCGGTTTTAGATTTAAATGCGTTTAGCAATACAGATGTGGTTTCGATAATAGCAAGTTGCATTACTGCCGGGTCCAGTAAACAAAAGAATACCTCAATACCATACTGTATTTATACTTAGTATTTACAAAGTTCTTAAACTAATATCTGCATTAAATGTTTTAAATTGTTAAAAAATAATTCATTTTATAATATTTTGTGACTACAACAGTTCAAATACTGATATGACATTCAATATTACCTGTGGTAATGATACTACAGAACAAAAGATTTAGTTTATAAACACCTCCATACTGATTCCATTCAGATCTTTAAACAACAGACAGAACTGAGGAAATGAGAAACCACTTGTCACATCACTAAAACATATGCTATTATCACGTGGTTTGATTCCTGGTTTGATCATTCTGAGTTCTGTTACCCAGAGTTTCCCAAAATCACTCTTGAGTGAATGCTGGGATGGATATTTTATTTACTTTCATAATTTTTCATGTACCTTTTTAAAATTTTGCTGAAATTTTTACTTTCTGCTGAACAGCTTTATAATTTTATAAATTACTAAACAAAACAAAACAAAACAAATGAACCTTACTTGGCGAACTTGACGCAGAACTGAGTGAAGTACTTCCGTGAGGATGCCAAATTATCTCGGATGCACGGAACTGTTTGCTTGAGGTGGGATGTAACTGCAGTGACGTAGCCGCTCTGGTCGCCCACTGTGTCAATGTTCTGCCACGAAATCTGCGAAGTAATTAACAAATGATGTTCCAAGCCAAGCTGAGAATGCAAACCCTCCATTTAATAGAGGCAGGGTTGCCACATATTGCAACAAAGATAATCACCTGACTTTTCCCTGACTTAGCTGACAAAAAATTAAAAAAATATTTCTGATTTTCACAAGCATGAACAAAACATTTTGGTAATTAATTCAATGTACTTTTCAATAAAGGTACAGATTTCAAATTCTTTCTAACACTTTCGTGCTGTCCAGCCAGTTAACTTAAAAAAATATTCACAGGAATAACAATGAACCAAATGACGAATTATAATTACAAGTACAAGGGGGTAATTTTCTGAACCATAAATACAACAATGTTTTATAAACTGGCATTCTTTTCCATCCTGCGACTTTTGTGGGAGCTCAAAACTAGCCAGGGTATAAAATTTCCGATGTGGACCAAATGTCCTGACAAAAAAAAATGCATACATATTTCCAGGTGGCCACAATTTTCCTTGTTAGTTAGAGGTTTTTAAATGGGTGGTCACCTTGTATTACAATTCACTGCATTCCCTTCATACTAAGTACTGCATACAGTATTCAATCCAAAAACCCTTGTGCCCCATAGGTAACCTCTCTACAGTATACATGGGACAAACTCTTAAATGCGCAAGATTAGGATTTACAAGTTAAATTATATTAGGTGGGGGTTCATTACCTGTCAAAGGTTTATATCTCTGTGTGTATGTGTATGTGTGTGCGCATGCATGCGAGTATGTGGGTCATCTTTGGGTCATTCCATGTCTATTCCACTAGACTTATAATCTGAACCCCTCAAATTGTTTTTGTAATTGACATAACACAATAAAAAAAATAGTATTTTTTAAACTTTATTTTAAAAATATACAAACTGTATGTGTCTTGTGCATGTTCTACATGTGCCTTCCAAATTTGAAATTAGGATGGTGTGAATTTGTTGGATACATATTTATATTTATATTTATAATAGCAAAAGTGTACAATCTTGCAGCTGCATACTTAATATGACATGTATTATTTCTAAGAATGCTGTAAAAATGATTCAAGAGCTACTGTAGGATCCATAAGGCAAAATATATTTAAGGTAACGATAAAGTAGAGAGAACATTTAATGAACTCCAGCATAATGAAAACAACTACAGAATAGAAAGATTTGTGATGGGCCTCAATAGCATCCCTAATTAATAAATATATTTTTTAAATATAGTAAAATATTGGTCTAGATAATGATATTTTTGTAAATTATACACAAGAGTAGAGGGTAACTGTGTGGCTCTGAGAGAAGGGGAAGTCTCTCTCCGAACCCGACGCCAGCGTAATTCCACATGATGTCCTGGACAAGGGGTTTAGAACAGGCCAGTGCCGTGATGCTACGGGCCTCTACAGCAGACCACTCCTCCTTCAAGACGTCCTGCCACTCGTCCAGATAGCATGAAGGCACAGAACACAGGACCACCCCTGCGACCTAACAGCCAATCCTGGCTGGACTCAATAAATTATAAGAATATAAGCAGTTGAGAGAAAGATTCAGACTTAGTTATAACATATGAAATATTGAATGTAAGTCAACGTGCCTTGTAATAATGTTACGGTATTTATTATTTTTAGAAAAGACAGATTATGTAAATAAATGGTGAGACTGTCTGCAGCCGAGGAGTCGTTACCATGGGTCGTAACCTAGCGATAGAAAGCTACTGGGATGACAAGTTGTTGATATTTAGCGCAGGACAACCGCTACAGGGTAGGAATTTTGTGACACTGGACCCTGCCATGGGCCTCAGAAGAGAGTATAAAGGTGCTGTCGTGGGTCGGTGTCACCTGCGAGTTACAGTGAATTTTGTGAGGTTGAACCCTCCACCAAGAGCCTCGGAATATGGTAGAGGTACTGTCGCAGGTCTGCATTACCTGTGAATAATTTTAGTTGCATCAGGAAACCCTGATCCGTAGAACTCTGAAAAGATTCTAACCCATACGTTCAGTGAGTTGCACCAGTAAAGAGGTTACCGTATGAGGTGGATTTCACAGCCTGAGAATAGAATAAATACATTTAACTGTTACTGTGCAGGCCACACCTCATAAGTACAGATCGCTACTACAGACAGCGTACAGAAATGTATTGAAGGGTTAAAAAATTTATTTAATTCCCTCACGTAAGCCTGTAGCAAGTTTGTTAGACAAAGGATGCTGTGTTTTGATTGCTTACAGAGCCATAGAGTGAAGGACTGTACAAGGCAAGAAGAATATTTTTCAATGTAACAGGCCACATCAGTCACCTCTTCACACTCCTACTCGCAATAACATACTGAAGCACGAAAGAGGTGAGGCGAGTCTATTCAGAATGAGACTATTGTAGGAAAACCTACTTCAGTAAGTCACAATGTTGATGCTGCACCATTAGTCTCTCTTACTTCCTGCACTGAAATTACTACCACTGTAGTCCTGGGTACAGCAACTGTAAGAGTGCAAGATGCGAACGGCAAATTACCGACTGTTTGACTGTGACTTGATTCAGGATCACAGAGCTCCTTCAAACCAAAAGATTGTGTTCACTACTTGGAATTAGAATGCTAACAAGTTTATGTTCTTGTGGTAGGTCTCGTTCAGTCAGTTTTTGTTGCCAAAAAGGGTTAAATTTTGTTGCGTCATTTGCTAGTGAAGAACATCACATAACCATCAATTCACAAGTCATAAAGGACACCACATCTAAATTACCCAGCATCCCACTTAATCATCATTTGAGAGATAACTGTAGCCACTTGGATTTAGCTGACTCATAATTTGACACTCCAGGAAGAATTTATATGTTGATTGGTGCCCATTGCACTTAGAAGTACTATAACTAGTTGCATTCTAACGGGCAAGGTTACCCAGGTTGTAGTTACTTTCTCAAATGGCATGGTTTCCCTGTTTGTGTCATCTGAAGTAACCCTGACAAACATTGTCCACAAATTTCAGGAGAGTGAAGAACAACCTCATTTTGAACACACACGTCTAGAGAAAATAGAATGTGAAAATCATTTTCGTGGAACTCACATACCACAGAAGGGCAACGTGTTTTTAGACTGCCATTAAGAACAAGGAATAAAATTTAGGAGGTTCCCACTGTCAAGCTGTTAAAAGTTTGCTCACCTGGACTGCAGATTACATCACCAGCCAATAGTCCACATATAAAACTATCAAGTTTTCATACGAATGTTAACCACTTGGGCACATACAGCTGCTAGAGAAGGAAGCAAGACTAAATCGTCATTATTATATCCCACATCTCTGTGTGCACAAGGAAGCTAGCAAAACAACAAAGTTAAGAGCAGTGTTTGATGTTTCGGCTACCATGACTTCAGGAAATTCCCTCAACGATACTCTAATGACAATATGTAAACTACAGAAGGACATTGCAGACATCATTAATCTTTTATGACTTCATCTTATTGTATTGATTACGAATGTATGCAAAGTGTGCTGTCAGGTTCTAGTACAGTCAGATGATGTTCCATATCCAGTTATCCTGTGGCAGGAGACAGTTAACCAGCCAATAAGACAGTACCAACTTGGTCCAGTCACATGTGGGGTCTCTGCAGCCTCCTTCATAGCTATGAAAGCCTTACAACTTGCAGTCAATGAAGGTGCCTGCTAACCAACGGCAGCAAAGGTTTTCCGGAGAACCTTCACCCAAGGAACTGCTGATGCACCCGCTTTGATGGACTGGACCAGCATGGTTAACAGCTGTCAAGGATTCAAGGCCGACCCAAGAAGTTGATAGCAGGATTGAGGAAGGCAAGGATGAAATGAAGCCCCCTAAGGTTTTCTCATTAATTGGACAGCATGAAAAAAAAAATTCTGAAGATTCTCTCCTGGCTCTACTCATGGTCCAGAATTCAAGAGTGCTTGCAAAGATACTGAGATTTGTATTGAATCTGAGGATATTGACAGAGTTACATCGCATCGGTTCCCTGTCACAGAGATTGCAGCTGCCAAGAAAATGTGTCTGAAGCAAGTTCAGCTAGAATGTTTTCCACCAGAGTTAGATTGTTTAAATGCAGAAGGTTAATGCTCTCCTGGCATCAGAAGGCTCCATCCACTCCTGGATTGTTATGGTATTCGTGTAGGTGGATGAATAGAGAACTCTCATCAAACATATATTGTTGTGTTCACTGTGTGTGTCTATAGTAGTTTATTATTTTTTACTCATTTGGACAATTATTTTTGTCATGGTTGGTAACCCCGCCTTGGACCGCGAAACTTCACTGGAGCAGGTTGGCTAGCCTGCATCTTCAAGTCATCAAGATGGCACCAGAGAGGTGAAATGTCGTTCTTACTGTAGCGCGTATCAATCTAATGAAATAGTGCTATCCTCGCTACTCTTGCTCACATGTTTGACACTGTTTGAACAAATACAATGAAGCATCGAATTCTGCTTATTAGGAAAAGTTTTCTGACTGATTTGATAAATGATTATTATTGTACATATGCAGCCATTGAAAATCCTTCCACCAAGTAGAGTGTAACAAACAAGACCCTTTTCAAGTGTTGGTGTGGACTACAGAGACCTTTTCCATGTCCAACAATCAAATCTGAGAAATGGTCAGGTTTCAAAGGCATATTTGTGTTTGTTAAAATGCATAGGTACTAAGATTGTGCATATTGATGTCGTTTCCTCATTGAATACCACTACTTCTTTGAATGCCTTTTTATATTCATTACTAGGCGTCGATGCTGCAGGGCTGTATTTTTGGATTATCAAACAAACTTTGTTGGGGAACAGCGTTACTTCAAAGACCTTAAAAGGAATCACACACTAAAAACAACTAGAAATATGTGGCAGATAATTTTGCCACACACAGCATTCGATGGAATCTCAATCCTCCTGCTACACCACATTTTTTTTGTGGATTGTGGGAAACAGACATTAAGTTGGCAAAGCACCACACCTCAAGAGAGTTGTAGGTCAACACATCATCACATCTGAGGAGTTACAAACCATCTTCGCATAAAAACTCACGTCCTCTTTGTGTTATCACTTCAGATCTATAATTATTGACTTTTTTTTTCTTTTTTTCACTTAAATAGGGAGAAGACACAACTCGATCACTGACCACTTCACTATTCAGTGCTGCTGCTTAATGGTGGCCACTCTACTAACCCGATCCAGGCCAGCATGCAGACCTGTCACACGTCCTAGTTGCCAATGTGTACTCTGTTACATCAACCTTGCTTTACGAAGCACCTTCAGGTAAATTCTACAAAGATTAATTAAAGTTTACAAACTATTTTTAATTTAGTATGTGTAATTAATTAAACTGGCAGCAATTATGGTGCAAACAGCCAGCTAACAGTTACGATCAATAGGTTTAAGCCTCATTTCTGTGTCAACATGCACGTGTCTCGACAATTCCACGCATAATTAGCGCACCCAAAATTTTTTTAACCAAAATCCTATTAGAACTGTGCAAGAAACATACAAGTAAATACAGTATTACTTTCACACCAATTACGTCGAAATAATTCATTTGTTTCCGTGTAGTGTTCGCAAACATCGCAACTTGTCTACCATAGAAGAAGTAATAGAGGTCAAATGCTTTGTGTTCACAGAAGTGTAAAAAAGTGTTCTTATTCACTCTGTGAATAGTGTATGAACATTACGCAATCCAAGATGGTGTCTCTATGGTGTATATTTTCAACTAAATAAAATATATAAATCTAAGATGGCATCGATCTAAAACACCTTTCGAAACAATTTCGAGCGCTAGTATTTCACAGTAAGTCATATTTGTTGCCGTTTGCTCACTCATTTTTGCTATCCATTTCTTAGTATCTATCAACGGAAGTCTAATGCGACACCAGCCATGTTTACAAAAATTAGCAATAGGTTACCTGTTTAGCTTTGGTGGTTAGGATCAGTACCTGCAGTGTAATTTTTTATCTTGTCAGCAAAAACATTTTTTGTTTTCTGTAAAAATGGAAAATGTGAACTGCAAAAAACCATTTCAGTTGCTGACAAAGAATGACGTGCACTCGTTGGGCGTCGGGAAAATATGACGCGCAGTGGCATCGGAGAGGACATCGACGAGCCTTCCGCGAAGGTGGAGTTCTGGAGGGCCTCGTTCTCCCCACGGGATGTGGGCTTAAGCAGGCACTGCCCCCCACAACCAGAGTAAGCTTTTCCCCAACGAGCTGTCAAATTTTTGGTCAGCTGGAAACTAGGACGTGAACTAACCCAAAGATGGGGGGGAAGGGTAGCTGTTATCCCTTTTCCTTATTGTTGCTGCTGGCCTGGACGAGCTGCAGGAGTGTAGCCTCACATTGGAGGTCTCGGTGCAGGAGGTCACAGCGTAGGCCTAGTTTTGGTCCTTGTCGGACAAGGTTGAGCAGAAACTGCGGTACCAGGATCTCTCTGGCGAGAAGGGTTCCCGGGAGTAAATGTGAGGGATTTGACATGTGATGCTGCAGTGGGGTGTAAGGGTGACGGGACTGATTTGGGAGGGGTGACACGAAGAGGTTCGAGGAGCAGTGGCACCTCTCGTGACCTGATGAGCAGTAAGACACCCTCCACAGTCTCTCCTCGACGTTCAGCTGCAGCAAAGTCCCTCTGTGCAGTGTAGATCCCCGTGTAGTGGTTTGGTTTGGACAGAAATTCCTTGACCAAGTCCGCTAGCTTGGCAAGAATGGCCTGCCTTTTGCCTACCTTATACTTGAGCATACCTTGGAATAGTTTACCTTTGAAGACTAGTTAGAGACGTTACTTGAAAGGAGAGCAGGTTTCCTGAGTATTTGCGTCATCAAACTACAGGGCTCCAAAAGGCCAACAGGATGAACCAAAGGATATGACTCGCGAGTCCAGATGAAGTGTCGCGTTGAACTATTGAGTCCAATGCAAAGCACTGCAGCTATCCCAGCCACTGTTTCTCACATGGAACTCGGGCTCCCCAATGCAAAGCACAATTTCTGGTCTCGGGTTATGCGTTGGTGGCGGATGCCGGTGTGGCGAACCTCCTTTCTGAGAGATCTGCCCAGTGTAGTGCTGTCAAACCGCTGACGAGAAGCCGTGGACGGGATAGATAGACAAAAGTTTCCCAGAAGAAGAGTTAGCTTGCCGGTCTCCGAGATACTTACTTTACAGACCCGAACTGCAGTATACTCAAAGAGAATAGAATTGGGAGTGGGTAAAAGAAAGGAGCAGGGAGCGAAGAGCTAAAGCTGACAAAGGGGAAGGTCTGTTTCAACTGTGTTTTATTGCTCATAAAGAACAATAAAACCACCCTGTGCCAAGTCGTTTTGAAGTGAAGTGGCGGAAAGCAGCAATAGAAAAGCACTAGTGCCGGAGAGGTCAATGCTGTTGACGTAGGCTTGGCTTGACGTCTTGCTGGCTTGTGTAGAGGTTGTTTCTGTCTTTCTCTCATGCGACAGGCGACTTCCCGCGGACGCGTTCCGTCGAAGGGCAGCGGACGCTGGAACCCTCCTCTTCCCGACTAGAGAAAGTTGTGAGAACAACTAGCAGAATAAGCTTAGCAGATAAATCTGCCAGGGTTGTGAATGTGATGTCTCAGCCGGCGCAGCGAGACGCTAGATGACTCAGGAACACTCGGGAACATTCGCAGGAACACACTGTCTATCTCAACAAAAGTTGCATCTTTTATACATGCACTGATGGGCGTAGAAAAGATGAGTAAGCTTTTGATTGGCCGACCGTCATTGAGGAGGAGTGCGCAGGTTCGATGCGCGCCCGACATGGCTGGCGGCAGAGGTTGCTTGTAGGGGTAGTAAACCTCCCTTCTGAGCTCAGCAGCGTGTGCAGCGGGTAGCGTGTATCCAGGCGGCGCGCCGTAATCCAACAATGCCATCCTATCTCCCTTGGATAAGGACGTGAAAGGACTAGTGAAGGATGGACACACAGGAAATATTAAGTGTGCTGTTTGGTGTAGAGTGCACGTAACATGTGCGAGATAGCAGGAAGAGATGGGACAAGCTGTGGGAGAAGGAGAAGGGAACTGGCTTAAGGCAAGGTCGAGGGTGGGAACCACAAAACGATGCTGCTTAGCATGCATCAAGTAAAAATAATTGCGAAGATATGTGAACATGTTGGATCACATGTGGACCTTGCCAAAAACTTTTAATTCCCGTGATTGCATTAGACACTGTCAACATTGTGTGGCATTTGCAGTGATAAAATGCCAAAAAATGTATGTATGTAAAGGAGTTTGTTATATGTTTATCTGATGTGGTGCCTCTACCTCATTTGCTGAGAAAATATCAAACATGGATTTGGACCAACTCACATCAAGTAAGGCTCGAGAGGGCAAAACAGATGTTTCAGGCTGATCGCAAACGCACTAGCCCAATTTCCAGCAAGAGTTTTACCTATGCACTGATGCTTCTGGATGTGGCCTTGGTGACAAATGGTTTCAGTATGATGACAGGGGGAAGGGAGTTACGGCTCTCGCAATTCGGGCACTGTTGCAGCAGAGAGAACATATATATATATACCATCACGGAGCAGGAATGTTCAGCTGTTATGTACGTGCTGGGTAAGTATAGGTGTTTGGGATTTTGTGTGTGTGAGGTTGGTAACAAAAGAAAAACAGTGAAGAAAACATGGTGGGCGTTTAGTTTAAGTGTTACAACGGCTGTTCCTCCGGACTAGTGAATTGGTGAGAACATTTTGATCCTCCGGGCCGGATCCGGCGGCGTCTTACTTGGTACTTTTCCATACGGCATTCCTTTGTGTGCGAGTCGTGTCGGTTATGTTCAATATAATCTGGTTTCATTTCGGGTCATTAAAAGTGAACTGCAGCATTTACAACCTTTGGAACGTATGTTACGGTTATTAACTTTGTCGTCCTTTGTGTTTCATCAGCCGACCGCGTTACACTACGCCCAGTGCATGTAACTGTCTATAGTGACTCTCGAATCATGGTGCCGGCCATGTCAGCATGGTGCTTGTAACTATTGATAGTGACTCTCAAATCGTGGTGCCAGCCATGTCAGAACAGTGCGTGTAACTATTGATAATGACTCTCGAATCGCTGCGTATCGCGTATTTTCCATGACGTTTGTTTACTGTTTATTTGAACTGAACACGTCTGGGTCAAGACGCACGGTATTGTAATTTACTGTTGATTGTTTTTTATTGTTTTACTCTGAAATATGACGACTTTAAGACATTTGGAAGCCAGGCTAAAGCTTGCATCAGATCGTATAAGCAGAGTCTTGCGTCTAGCAACACAGGTGGATTAAGACAAGGCACAAACTGAACTCTTCAAGGCACACTGTAGGGATTTGGAGAAGTTGAAGACAAAGTTTGAAGAAAATCACATTTCCCTAAGTGTCCAAAATTTAGGTAACAAGAAATTCGACTCTGAACAACATGAAAACTTGATGATTGAATTTGAGGAAGCCTATTACACCATCATGAAAACAATAACTCGTGTCGCAGAAGATCAACACAACCTACGAGGAACGACATCAGCATCATGCGGCATCAAATTGCCTAAATTGTCCCTTCCAAGGTTTGATGGACAGGTCACTCAGCGGAAGGGCTACTACGACTTGTTTAACTCACTAGTGCATAGTAACAACTCACTAAATCCTGTTGAAAAGTTCCATTATTTTGTAACCACATTGGAGGGAGAACTCCTTAGACTAGTGACAGGTCTTCCACTGACAGACGAAAATTACTCTGTAGCATGGACTACGCTGACTGATAGATATCAGGACATACGAGTAATTGCAACAGCTCATTGGGAAAGGATAGTTCAGTTTCCGGCAATTACCTCTAAACCTCCCTCTAAATTACGACAGATATTGGATACGTTCAAGGAAAATCTTGGTGCATTGAAGGTCTTAACATTTCCTGTCGATGAGTAGAGCTTTGTAATGTTGAACCTGACCCTCAACAAGCTGGACTCTGAAACGAGGGAGCGATTTGAATTAGCACATGCGACGGTAGAATTGCCAACATTTAAGCAGTTATCTGAATTTTTAGAGGTTCAGTGTAAGGCTCTTACAACTGCCACTCAGTTATCAAGTCTTGTAGAGAAGACTAAAGTACTGTATCGGAAGGTCATGGAATCCTGGGTAGTCTCATCAAACCACAGGCATTATCCTATAAAAACTGCCTTTGTAGTTGACACACAGCACCAATTGTGTACCATTTGTCAAGCCGAGCATGTTATCTATAAATGCTCTGTGTTTCTAGAAGAATCACCTGACATGCGGCGTGAAATGGTAAGAAAACATCGCCTTTGCTTTAATTGCCTTAAAGGGCACCAAGCAAAGAGTTGTTTGTCGAAGGCAAAATGTGTGCATTGTGGTCGACGCCATCACAGCCTGTTGCATGCCAACACTCTAGCTCACGATCAGCAGAATTCTGCATCTCAGGTGAATTTGAGTTAGGATGAGGAGACTGTGAAGACACCAGATGTGACCACACCAGTTCATTCAGTGGCCAGTTCCAGTTGTGTGCCGTCAACAATCCTACTGGGAACAGCTTTAGTTCATATCAAAGCTGCATTGGGTGAATTCCAAGTGGTCCGAGTATTGATCGACTCAGCGTCGCAGTCTTCCTTTATGACTGAAGACTGTGCAGCACGCCTAGGTCTGAACCATCGCAAGACATAGGTTTTTGTTAAAGGGTTAGGACAAAAAACCACAGGTTGGTCGAGGAATGGTTTCGTGTGTATTGAAGCAGTGCATTGCCAGCGGTCCTTGTTTGAGCACTGATGTTGTCATACTGCATAAGATAACATCAACTATGCCTACAGTCGGCTTGTCACAAGAAGTCCAAAATTGTTTTAATGAACTAGAGTTAGAAGACCCCAGTTTTCACACTCCAGGGGCTATCGATATGCTCCTAGGAGCTGAACTTTATGCTGATGTTATTGATGGTGGGCGGATCGTTGGCCCAGAAGGGTTTCCATCAGCTCTGCATATCATCTTTGGATGGGTCCTCATTGGGAGTGTTGCATGTGCTAATGCTAATAGCACTATCTTCATTTTTTGTACAGAGTGAAAGATCCCTGCACGTAACAATGAAACAGTTTTGGGAGGTAGAGGAACCACCAGTTATTCAGCACCAGGACCCAGAGGACATTGCGTGCGAGTTACATTTCCGCGAAACTCATTCCCGGGACAGCAGTGGAGGGTACATTGTAAGATTACCATTTAAGAGCAACAGGGTACTGGACTTAGGGGATTCTCACCAGCGAGCACTAAACCGTTTGCATTATTTGGAGAAGAGACTGACGAACTCGCACTCCTTTAAAGAGGAATATGGCAACTTCATGTGTGAATACGAAGAGCTTTCCCACATGGAACGTGTCAAGACAGGGCAGGACAAATCCTCAAACTACTATATACCCCACCATGGTGTAAGGAAAGAAGCAAGTTCCACTACTATGCTGAGAGTAGTGTTTGATGCTTCAGCTGTGACCACATCAGGGAAATCATTGAACGACATCTTGCTGAAGGGGCCAAAACTACAGAAAGGAATTGTTGACATTTTAAGGTTTCGCACTCACACAGTTGTCTTCACAACAGATATCAGAAAAAGGAAACACAAGTTTTGATGCACCCAGAAGATCGTCTTTTTCAGATGGTGGTGTGGAGAGACTCACCTGAGCTACCGGTTGCTGAGTACCAACTCAATACAGTAACTTATGGTGTATTGTCAGCCCTATTTTTAGCAATGAGAACCCTTCATCAGTTAGCAGCGGATGAAGGCACCCATTACCATGAAGCGGCAGAGGTTCTGAAACATTATATTTTTGTTGATGATATTGTCACTGGAGCAAATACGTTGGAGGATGCAGCCAAGCTTCAGTCAGATTTGATTGGTTCGTTAAAACATGGAGGGATTCAGCTTAGGAAATGATCCAGTAGTCACCAAGAACTTTTAGAGAACCTGCCAGTCAGTCATCTTGAGGTTCCTCTTTCATTCAATGAAGATGGGGGCACAGTCATTAAGGTATTGGGGCTAGAATGGGATTCAAAACTTGATGGGTTCTCATACCATGTTCTGCCCGCAGACTCCACATCCACCAAACGAAACATACTTTCTAGCATAGCTAGAATTTTTGATCCGTTGGGTTGGCTCATCCCTGTTGTATTCAGAGCCAAAGCATTCCTGCAGTCTCTTTGGATTCTAGATGTTGGTTGGGATGATCCTTTGCCTAGTGAATATCAAAGATTTTGGGAAACTTTCACAGCTGATTGCCCTGTACTGAAGAGAATTGGAATCCCCAGACACGTGCTTCCTGCAGGTAGCATGGAGATGCAGCTACATGTCTTCAGTGATGCTTCTAGCAAGGGATATGCTGCAGTAGTTTATCTTAGGGTCCCTAACATTTCAGGACATGTTCGGACGTATTTGCTACTTGCTAAGTCCAAGGTTGCATCCGTCAAGACTGTTTTACTTTCGAGACTAGAACTTTGCGGCGCACAGCTTGGAGCCAAAATACTGAGATATGTCGATGAAGTTCTAGTAACCACAATGAAGTTATCAGCCATTACTGCATGGTCGGATTCTACTGTCGTGTTGGCCTGGCTCCGTACCTCACCTCATCGCCTTAAAACATTTGTTGCCAACCGTGTAGCTGACATTCAAGAGCGAGTGCCACCCAGCCACTGGCGGAATGTACCATCAAGGTGGAATCCGGCAGACTGTGCTTCAAGGGGTTTGTCTCCAGGTGAGCTTGTAGACCATCAGCTGTGGTGGAACGGGCCTTCTTGGCTGTGTGAGCCACCTGATCAGTGGCCTCAATTCACCACCTCTCCAGATTTGCAGGATCTGCCAGATGTAAAGGACCAAAACTGTGAATTCTATGACTTTGGCAAGGAAGACAAACATGTGGTTCACAGAGATTGTATAGACGTTTTCATCGCTATGGCGGCTATAGCGGATTATGGCATTTGTGTTCCGATCTGTCCGGAATCTGAGAGCAGCTTACCCTCGGAGACAATTGGGGCCATTATCAGTCGATGAACTCAACACAGCGCTCAGGTTTTGTATCAAACAGGTACAAGCTGACACATTCAAGGAGGAATTACAGAGTCTGAAAGGCAACAGTGAATGTTCAGCCAATTTGAGACGTTTAACACCATTTGTGGACAGTGAGGGTATTTTGAGGGTGGGAGGACGCATTCGCAGCTCTTTGCTCCATTTTGAGATTAATTAAACACCCAATTTTGTTACCTAAGGTTGGCGATTTAACGAATTTGGTCATCGACCATTATCGCTGTAAATACCTTCATACTGGGTTGTGGGCCACACAAGCTCTTGTGATGCGTGACTATTGGGTCCTATCTGCAAGAAGGGCAGTCAAGTCTCGAATACGTAAATGTGTTCCATGCTTTGCACGAACCCGTCAGTGTGACAGCCAATGATGGGAGACTTGCCAGCAGCTAGGTTTCAACAGAACAGGCTATTCACGCATACTGGTGTTGACTACGGTGGTTCCTTTGTAAAGAAACTACACCGTTTCAGAGGTGCGAAAACTCACAAGGCATATCTGAGTTTATTTGTGTGCCTGACCACTCAAGCAGTACATCTATAGGTGGTCTCAGAATTGAGTACAAGTGCATTCTTGGCTTCCTTTGATAGACTTGTGGCACGCTGTGGTTTGTGTGCACACGTCTACAGTGACTGTGGCACCAACTCCGTTGGTGCTAGTAACCATTTTGGAGAACTGCACACCTTGATCCATTCCAGAGAGACTTCCTGTATAATTGTTGATGACCTGGCAAAGAAATCTGTGACGTGGCATTTTAACCCACCATCAGCGCCTCCCTTTGGAGGAATCTGGGAGGCCAGCATCTAGGCAGCCAAGAGCCACCTGAAGAGGGTTGGGGTGACCAAGTGCTGACCTTTGAAGAATACACCACCTTGTTTTCTAAAGTGAAGGCAGTGCTGAATTCTAGGCCACTGTGCGAGCTGAGTGGAGATCCCAATGATTTGGAAGTGTTGACACCTGGCCATTTCCTTATAGGAGCATCCCTAACTGTCGCTCCCAGCGAAGATGTTACGTCAGTGACAATGAATCGTCTTAGTCGATGGTAATTCATCAACCAGGCCACACAACACTTCTGGAAGAGATGGAACCGGGAATACCTCCACAAATTTAGCAGTAGGTCAAATAGTGGTTGTGAAGGAAGATAATATGCCACCTCTCAAGTAGGGGTGGGCGAAGCTTCGAAATTTCGAAGGCGAATTGAATATTTTCATTATTCGATATCATATTCGAAATAAAATTTTTATTTCGAACTTCGAAAATATTACTACAATTTTCTCGCGGTTATAAGTAATCTTAAAAATTGTTGTTATTTGGCCAAAACTTGAAGATGGTGTCAAATTCACGTTATTATAAACGTTTAAAAATTTTATTTGAAACTAACCACACACATGGGCTAGTGGACCATGAAAACATAACCTTAATAGCGTACATACAAAACAGCCAAAACGGCCGAAACTAAACCATCAACAACTAATTTCATTCTAACAATAGGGAAACCACATCTTTAAATAATTTTTGTTTAGAGCCCGAGATGTTTAATCTTCGAAACTTTCGTTAAACGCTGCTAATTTTTGTAGCAACAACATCTGCTATATCAATTTGTGCCTAAATACAACTTACAGTGATTATTGTAGATTACGCAGCAGAATATTTTTTAACTATATGGTCGTGAAATTGCTCTCAATGCGATGCAAGCCGTAATTAGAAAGGAAACAAACAGCCTAGGCCGTGTATATGGTTTACATCCATCCATGTTTACATCAAGTGCACCATTTCGAGTGGCCTCAGTCGCAAGCCATACAGCCAACAGCCACCGTGTCATAGCACATGCACTAAAGAAACGGACCGGTGCAGTGCACAATTATTTATGCACTTCAAAGTAATAATTTAAATTTACGCAATACGAGAGGCGGATCAGTTAAAAACAAATGTAATGCTGCTGGCCCACTGACATTTTTGCAAGTTAAGTTGTGTGTCGATCACGTAATGACCATGGAGCCATATTGCGACTACGTTCAGAGATGCGGTATTCAGGCGAAATCAGTACGCACTTACGGAAACTACTTCGGATCTACTCGGTTGAGAGTAAATCGGTCGGAAACGTCATGCGTTGATTGGAGCAGTGTAGATAGCAGGAGGTAGACGATACAAAGGAAAGCGCGCGTAAAACGTAAACAAACACTCCCGCATGTGTAAATAATAGAAAATATAAGGCAGTTTGAATGCAAGTTCACGGATAATACGATATCGGATCGTATTGTTTTTATTGAAAAAGAAGTCTGGAGCAGTTTATCAAGTAAAAATATTGCCAGAGTACGTAATTCAGGTATGGAATAAATTGTTATTACTTGTACGCAATTTTAATTCTACATACCTATATTATGCCAGCACAAAAGGATAACGTGACCAATGCTACCCAACAGGAATATTCCAGGTAGGTTTCCATAAGCGCCTCGTGAATACAAAGTAACGAATGTCACTACGTAGAAGTAGACAACCTGGAAAACTATTTTTGCAATTTTCTAAACTCAACTAATGGAGCCAAGCACTTCAGATTTGAATACTGGGCCACCTGCCAAAAATTCCATGATCACTATTTGATTATTTTTTTACTAAGTGTCAGCGGTAATAAAGCAACATGCAAAACATGTCAGAAAATATTCAAAATTCCAACAGCTGCTTCATAAAGTAATTAAAGAATATACGATTTTAGGGTCTGTTAAGTTTTATAAAACCAACTTAATTTATTAGGATTTTGTGATTCTTTTAGGTACCACTAAAACACTACAGAATCATCTGAAACAACATCCTGAGCAATTACATTTAATTATTCCACTGAAAACATTTTTTTTTTGCAAATCACTACAAAACTCTCATTTTTTACCCAATTTATAATTAGCCTTCAAGGTAAGTTCCTAACAGTGTAAATTTTTTTCATTGTATATTTATTAAAAAATTCAATTTACTTGATATTCGATTCAATATTCGATTCGAATTCGTGAATATTTCAACATATTCGCTTCAAATTCGCTTCGAAATGAAATTTTCATATTCGCCCACCCCTACTCTCAAGTGGAGTTTGGGAAGAATCTCAATTCTACACCCTGGGAAGGACGGTATGGCTTCCTGAAGAGACCTGTTGTGAAGCTTTGCTCGCTTCCTTCACAGTGATTCCGATGAACTGTATACCGTATTTACTTGATTGTAGGCCGACACCGAATGTAAGCCGACCCCTAACTTTCAAAACATTGGGAAAAAAAAAATTAAAATATGACACCAATTATAAGCCGAATTTTGAAGGTCCCGTGCACTGAATGATAATGGCAGAGTTTTACGGCCCTATAACCTCTCAGGTCTTCAGAGCCGATGATGATTTTTCTACTCGTCGTTTGACGCGAAGTACGGTAGGTAAACAAGTGGGCACCAGACGGGCGAGACACGTCATGCAAGATGCGAGAAATGCTGGCTTGGCCCGGCTCGGCACGGCCCGGCACTGTAGTTCGACACGACACTCAGCACGTCCTGGCCTGGTGCAGTAGGCAGACTGGCAGCCGGCCGGCAAAGCGTAAGGAAGCTGTAGCCGTACGAGCTCCCAAACATTTTGTTTTTTTTTTTAGAAATAATGTGCGGGTGGTAGATAGGTAAATACGGAATTAGACCTTTAATGGAACCGTGAATTTACTATGTGAATGAGCTGGCATAAAAAATTACGTTGGTACCGGATATTAGATTAAACGTTTCCTCGGTATATTTGCTTTTTTTTTTTAAACCCTGCTGTATATTGTCTTCTCTTCATTTTGAAACTTAGCTACCACGTATTACGTAAGTAGGTACAAGCAGCAAATACAGTGGTAGCGGACCGGCGTGTACCGCAGGACGCCTTGTGACTACACACTGCCAGATCGGCACGCTCGCTCCAGTCCAGCCCAAGGGCCGGCCGGCACGGTGATGTCATCTGTCGGCCGGCCGTGATATTGCTAGAGATCACACTTCGTCTAGTAAAAACTGCACGTTTTTATGTATTAGGTTCACGTTTATGTCCTATCAGTACTGATGAAAGTGTACGGCCTATTTTATTAAACGTATTTACTTATTTTTGGTCGAAACTGTATGTAAAATGGTTGAACCCGATTGTAAGCCGAGTCGGGATTTTTGATGGTCCAAAACGGTAAAAAAAGGTCGGCTTACAATCGAGTAAATACGGTATGTGTATATAAATTGAATAATTCATTTTGGTGGGCTGTATGTATGGGATTTTGTGTGTGTGAGGTTGGTAAAAAAAAGAAAAACAGTGAAGAAAACATGGCGGGCGTGTAGTTTAGGTGTTACAACGGTTATGTCTCTGTGAGACATATTACATACTGTCACTGTTTGGTATTTATCTTTAACATTGTGAGCAACCGCCTTGGTTGCTGGTCCTCCGGACTAGTGAATTGGTGAGAACAATAGGAATACAGTAATAGGGCACAAGGTAGTGGTCATGTCTAATAGCCTTTTCCAGACTTCTCTAGTGACGTGTAGGTTAATAGGAAGCCATATAACCAGATGGTGCCTTGCCTTACAGGAATTTGTCCTGGAAGTCAGTAAATTTCTGGTAAGGATAATAAGGATGCTGATCTGCTAGGAACAATAGTGGAAGAAACGGATTTGACCATGAAGGATAAGATTTGAACCTGACAAGTGATAGCACGTATTGAAATACAGAAAGATAGAGAACTATGTAGTAGAGAAATTCTAAGGAATTTGTAGAAGAGCAAAGACAAGACACTTGTTGGGTCTGGTAATTGAGATCATAGAAGATTACAAATGAGACACGAGTAACCACATCGTAATGAAAATAATGAATTGATATTGTTGGCAGCAGTGTGTGTGATATCATATCGCAGGAAAGCAATAGGTAGGGATGAGTGGCGGGTATGTGTCCCGAAGGACTGAACATGTGATCTAGTAAGCATACCCACAAGTTGACAGGGCATTTAGATAAAAAGAAAGTACTTTGGGTAATGCAGAACAGTTACCGTATTCACCCGAAAATAAGACGACCCTGAATGTAAGACGACCCCCTTATTATGAGAACATGTTTAAGAAAAAATAAAGTCACCATCTCAGCTGATTTCCTATGGTGACAATGCAGAACTCCACAAAAAAATTATGCACATAATACTATTCCAATATTCCATTTTATTAATAAAAAAAAAAACTTAACTGTTTGATTATTACTGATTTCATAAAACTTAATGACACAACACTTTATTCTATTATTTTAAAAATACCATATTAATGTTTAAAAAATAGGGCCCAAGCCAATTTTTCAACAGTACAGTGAACCCTCGATAACTCGGACCTCGATGTCCCGGACTTCGGATAACTCGGACAGAATTTCGAAAAACAAAATTAATTTTAATTAAATTATTTTTTGTTCAAAAATCATAAGAAAATTGTGTCTGCCTCATTTAAATCCATCACGTTTTATTTAAAAACAGTATTAAGCTTTAAAAGCAGTTGTTCATCACTACATAGCCTTTAATAATCTCACCGTAAAATATCTGGCTAGTTCCGTGTGGTTAAATGTTGCTGGCGAGGCGCGCGAGTGGAAATGCAACTCAGCAGTCAGACCTCCCTTCTTTATCTCTCCTCCCACTTCGCCGCGCGGGCCACACACGCACGTGCGTCTTAAATAAACATTTCAGTATGATGCTGGTGAATTGGACGGTAACTACAAGTCACAATGG
>PNEQ01079080.1:0-12285 GCA_003012365.1 Medauroidea extradentata
TTCCTACAGTTAGGGGCAGGAATCTAGTAAAGGCAACCTACCACCATGCACTACTTCCTGGAGGAGTTCCTAGTGAAGGTGTCTCTATATGCCTTCCTACATTTAGGGGCAGGAATCTAGTAAAGGCAACCTACCACCATGCACTACTTCCTGGAGGAGTTCCTAGTGAAGGAGTCTCTATATGCCTTCCTACATTTAGGGGCAGGAATCTAGTAAAGGCAACCTACCACCATGCACTACTTCCTGGAGAAGTTCATAGTGAAGATAAACTCTCCATGCCTTCCAACAACCAGGGGAAGGAATCTAGTAAAGGCAACCTATCACTACGCACTACTGCCTGGAGAAGTTCATAGTGACGAGAACTCTCCACGCCATCCTACGACAAGGGGCAGGAATCTAGTAAAGGAAAAATACCACAAGACACTACTTCCTGGAAGAGTTCCTAGTGAAGATATCTCTACACGCATTCCTACAGCCAGGGGTACGCCTACCCACATTCAGGGGCAGGATTCTTGTGAAGGAAACACTCCACGCCTTCCTACACCCTGGGGCAGAAATCTAGTACTGGTAACTACAATCAGACACAACTTCCTGGAGGAGTTCCTAGTGAAGGGATTTCTCCACTCCTTCCTACACTCACGGACTGGATAATTGTAAAGGCAACACTCCACGCCTTCCTACACCTAGGGGCAGGAATCTAGTAAAGGCAACCTACCACCAGACACTACTTCTTGGAGAAGTTCTTAGTGAAGGGATCTCTCCAAGCCTTTCTACACCCGGCGGAGGAATTCTTGTAAAGGCAACACACCACGCTTTTCTACACCCAGGGGCAGGAATCTAGTAAAGGCAACCTACCACCAGAGAAAACTTCCTGGAGAAGTTCCTAGTGAACAGATCTCTCCATGCCTTCCTACACCCAGGGGCAAGAATCTAATAAAGGCAACCTACCAACATACAGTACTTCCTGCGTTCCTAGTAAAGGGATCTCTCCACCCCTTCCTTCACTCAGTGGCAGGATTCTTGTGGAAGCAACACTCCACGCTATCCTAGACCCAAGGGCAGGAATCTTGTAAGGGCAACCAACCATCATACACTATTTCCTGAGTTCATAATAAAGGGATCTCTCAACGACTTACTTCCCAAATAGTGGTAGAATTCTTGTGAATGCAACACTTCACGCTTTCACACACCCAGAGGCAGGAATCTAGTAAGGGCAACCTACCACCATACACTATTTCCTGGAGGAGTTCCCAGTAAAGGGATCTCTCCGCGCCTTCCTACACCCAGTAGCAGGATTCTTGTGAAGGCAACACTCCACGCTTTCCTACACCCAGAGGCAGGAATCTAGTAAGGGCAACCTACCACCACACACTACTTCCTGAGTTCATACTAAAGGGATCTCTCCACGCCTTCCTACACCCAGTGGCAGGAATCTTGTGAAGGCAACACTCCACGCTTTCCTACACCCAGAGGCAGGAATCTAGTAAGGGCAACCTACCACCATACACTATTTCCTGGAGGAGTTCCAAGTAAAGGGATCTCTCCGCGCCTTCCTACACCCAGTAGCAGGATTCTTGTGGAGGCAACACTCCACGCTTTCCTACACCCAGAGGCAGGAATCTAGTAAGGGCAACCTACCACCATACACTACTTCCTGGAGGAGTTGCTAGTGAACAGATCTCTCCATGCCTACCTACACCCAGGTGCAAGAATCTAATAAAGGCAACCTACCACCATACATTACTTCCTGAGTTCATAGTAAAGGGATCTCTCTACGCCTTCCTACTCAGGGGCAGCATTCTTGTGAAGGCAACACTCCAAACCTTACTACATCCAGGGGCAGTAAACTAATAAAGGCAACCTACCACCATACACTACTTCCTGGAGGAGTTCCTAATAATAGGATCTCTCCGCGCCTTCCTAGACTTAGCGGCAGGATTCTTGTGAAGGCAACACTGCACGCTTTACTACACCCAGGGGCAGGAATCTAGTTAGGGCCACCTACCACCAAATACAACTTCCTTGAGAAGTACCTAGTGAAGAGATCTCTCCAAGACTATCTACACTCAGGGGCAGGATTCTTGTAAAGGCAACACTCCACACTTTCCTTCAACCAGGGGCAGGAATATAGTAAAGGCAAACTACCACCATACACTACTTCCTGGAGGAGTTGCTAGTAAAGGGATCTCTCCACGCCTTCCTACACTCAGGGGCAGAATTCTTGTGAAGGCATCATACCACCATACTCTACTTCCTGGAGGAGTTCTTAGTAAAGAGATCTCTCCAAGACTATCTACTCTCAGGGGCAGGATTCTTGTAAAGGCAACACTCCAAGCCTTCCTACACCCAGCGGCAGGATTATTGTAAATGCAACACTCCACGCATTCTTACACCCAGGGGCAGGAATCTAGTAAAAGCAACCTACCACCAGACACTACTTCCTGGAGAAGTTCTTAGTGAAGGGATCTCTCCAAGTCTTTCTACACCCAGTGGAAGGATTCTTGTGAAAGCTCCACTTCACGCTTTCCTACACACAAAGGCAGGAATCTAGTAAAGGCAATCTCCCATCATAACTACTTCCTGGAGGAATTCCTAGAAAAAGGATCCTTCCACGCCTACCTACAACCAGTAGCAGGATTCTTGTGAAGGCAAACCTCCACGCTTTCCTACACCCAGGGGCAGGAATCTAGTAAAGGCAACCTACCACCAGACACTAATTACTGGAGAAGTTCTTAGTGAAGGGATCTCTCCAAGCCTTTCTACACCCAGCGGAAGGATTCTTGTAAAAGCAACAATCCACGCTTTCCTACACACAGAGGCAGGAATCTAGTAAAGGCAACCTACCACCAGACACAACTTCCTGGAGGTGTTCCTAGTAAAGGGATCTCTCTAAGCCTTCCTACACTCAGGGGCAGGATTCTTGTGAAGGCTACACTCAACACTTTCCTACACCCAGGGGCCGGTATCTAGTAAGGGCAACGTACCACCAGACACTACTTCCTGGAAGAGTTCATAGTGAAGGGATCTCTACAAGTCTTCCTGAACCCAGCGGCAGGAATATTGGAAAGGCAACACTCCACGCATTCTTACACCCAGGTGCAGGAATATAGTAAAGGCAACCTACCACCAAACAATACTTCCTGGAGAAGTTCTAAGTGACGGATCTCTCCAAGCCTTTCTACACCCAGTGGAAGGATTCTTTTGAAAGCAACACTTCACGCATTCCTACACCCAGGGGCAGGAATCTAGTAAAGGCAACCTACCACCAGAACCTATTTCCTGGAGGAGTTCCTAGTAAAGATATCTTTCCAAGCTTTCTTACAGCCAAGGACAGGAACCTAGTAAATGCAATCTACCACCAGACACTACTTCCTTAAGGAGTTCCTAGTGAAAAGATCTCTCAAAGCCTTTCTACACCAAAGGGCAGGAATCTAGTAAAGGCAACCTACCATTAGAACCTGCTTCCTGGAGGAGTTCCTAGTGAAAATATCTCTTCACGACTTCCTACAGCCAGGGGCAGGAAACTAGTAAGGGCAACCTACCCCCAAACACTACTTCCTTGAGGAGTTCTTAGTAAAGGGATCTCTCCAAACCTTTCTACACCCAGAGCAGGATTCTTGTGAAAGCAACACTCCATGCTCTTCCTAAAACCAGGGGCAGGAATCTAGTAAAGGCAACCTACCAACGGACACAACTTCCTGGAGGTGTTCCTAGTAAAGGTATCTCTCCATGCCTTTCTGCACCCAGGGGCAGAAATTTAGTAAAAGCAACCAACCACCAGACACTACTTCTGGAAAAGTCCTTAGTGAATGGATCACACCAAGCTTTTCTACACCCAGCAGAGGATTCTCGTGAAAACAACACTCCACGCTTTCCTACACCCAGAGGCAGGAGTTAAGTAAAGACAACCTACCAGTAGACACAACTTCCTGGAGGTGATCCTAGTAAAGGGATCTCTCCACGCCTTCCTACACTGAGGGGCAGGATACTTGTGAAATCAGCACTCAACGCTTTCCTACACCCAGGGGCAGGAATCTAGTAAAGGTTATCTACAACCAGACAATAATTCCTTGAGGAGTTCCTAGTAAAGGGAACTTTCCAAGCCTTTCTACACCCAGCGGCAGGAATCTAGTAAAGGCAACCTACCACCAGACACAACTTCCTGGAGGAGTTCCTAGTGAAGAGATCTCACCATGTCTTCCTACACTCAGGGGCACGATTCCTGTGAAGGCAACACTCCACGCATTCCTACAACCAGGGGCAGGAATCTAGTAAAGGCAACCTACCATCAGACACTACTTCCTGGAGGAGTTCGAAGTGAAGGGATCTCTCTAGGCCTTCCTACACCCAAGGGTAGGTTTCTTGTGAAGGCAACACTCTAACACTTTCCTACAACCAGGGGCAGGATTCTAGTAAAGGCAACCTACCATCAGACACTACTTCCTGGAGGAGTTCGAAGTGAAGGGATCCCTCTAGGCCTTCCTACACCCAAGGGTAAGTGTCTTGCGAAGGCAACACTCCACGCTTTCCTACAACCAGGGGCAGGAATCTAGTAAAGGTTATCTACAACTAGACACTACTTCCTTGAGTAGTTCCTAGTAAAGGGAACTCTCCAAGCCTTTCTACACCCAGCGGCAGGAATCTAGTAAAGGCAACCTACCACCATACACTACTTCCTAGAGGAGTTCCTAGTAACGGAATCTTTAAACGCCTTCCTACACCAAGCGGCAGGATTCTTGTAAAATCAAAACTCCACACATTCCTTTACTCAGCAGCAGGATTCTTGTAAAAGCAGCACTCCACTCCTTCCTACACTCAGGGGAAGGATTCTTGTGAAGGCAACACTCCACGCTTTTCCACACCAGGGGGCAGAAATCTAGTAAAGGAAACCTACCACCAGACACTACTTCCTTGAGAAGTTCTTAGTGAAGGGAACTCTCCAAGCCTTCCTACACACAGCAGCAGGATTCTTGTAACAGTAGCATTCCACGCTTTCCTACACCCAGAGGCTGGATTACAGTAAAGGCAACCTACCACCATACACAACTTCCTGGAGGAGATCCTCGTAACGTGATCTCGCCACGCTTTCCTACACCCAGGGGCAGGAATGTAGTAAGGGTTACCTCACCATACAAAACTACTTGGAGGAGATCCTAGTAAAGGTAACTCTCCACGCCTTCCTACACCCAGCGGCAGGAATCTAGTAAAGGCAATCTACCACCAGACACTACTTCCTGGAGTTCCAAGTGAAGGGATCTCTCTAGGCCTTCCTACACCCAGGAGCAGGAATCTTGTAAAGGTACCTACCACCAGACACTACTTCCTGGAGCAGTTGCTAGTGAAGGGATCTCTCCACGCCTTCCTACACCCAGCGGCAGGAATCTAGTCAAGGCAATCTACCACCAGACACTACTTCCTGGAGGAGTTCCAAGTGAAGGGTTCTCTCTAGGCCTTCCTACACCCAGGAGCAGGAATCTTGTAAAGGTACCTACCACCAGACACTACTTCCTGGAGCAGTTGCTAGTGAAGGGATCTCTCCACGCCTTCCTACACCCAGGGGCAGGAATCTAGTAAAGGCAACCTACCATAAGACAATACTCTTGGAGAAGTTCCAAGTGAAGGGATCTCTCTAGGCCTTCCTACACCCAGAGGTAGGTTTCTTGTGATGGTAACACTCCACACTTTCCTACAACCAGGGGCAGGAATCTTGTTAAGGCAACCTACCAACAGACACTACTTCCTGGAGGAGTTCAAAGTGAAGGGATCTCTCTAGGCTTTCCTACACCCAGGGGTAGGATTCTTGTGATGGTAATACTCCACACTTTCCTACAACCAGGGCCAGGAATCTAGTTAAGGCAACCTACCATCAGACACTACTTCCTGGAGGAGTTCCAAGTGAAGGGATCTCTCTAGGCTTTCCTACACCCAGGGGTAGGTTTCTTGTGATGGTAACACTCCACGCTCTCCTACATCCAGGGGCAGGAATTTAGTAAAGGCAATCTACCATCAGACACTACTTCCTGGAGGAGTTCCAAGTGAAGGGATCTCTCTAGACCTTCCTACACCCACGGGTAGGTTTCTTGTGATGGTAACACTCCACGCTTTCCTACAACCAGGGGCAGGAATCTAGTAAAGGCAATCTACCATCAGACACTACTTCCTGGAGGAGTTCCAAGTGAAGGGATCTCTCTAGGCCTTCCTACACCCAGGGGTAGGTTTCTTGTGATGGTAACACTCCACATTTTTCTGCAACCAGGGGCAGGTATCTAGTAAAGGCAATCTACCATCAGACACCACTTCCTGGAGGAGTTGCTAGTGAAGGGATCTCTTTAGGCCTTCCTACACCCAAGGGTAGGTGTCTTGCGAAGGCAACACTCCACGCTTTCCTACAACCAGGGGCAAGAATCTAGTAAAGGTTATCTACAACCAGACAATACTTCCTTGAGGAGTTCGTAGTAATGGGAACTCTCCAAGCCTTTCTACACGCAGCGGCAGGAATCTAGTAAAGGCAACCTACCACCAGACACAACTTCCTGGAGGAGTTCCTAGTGAAGAGATCTCACCATGTCTTCCTACACTCAGGGGCACGATTCCTGTGAAGGCAACACTCCACGCATTCCTACAACCAGGGGCAGGAATCTAGTAAAAGCAACCTACCATCAGACACTACTTCCTGGAGGAGTTCGAAGTGAAGGGATCTCTCTAGGCCTTCCTACAACCAGGGGTAGGTTTCCTGTGATGGTAACACTCCACGCTTTCCTACAACCAGGGGCAGGAATCTAGTAAAGGCAATCTTCCATCAGACACTACTTCCTGGAGGAGTTGCTAGTGAAGGGATCTCTCTAGGCTTTCCTACACCCAGGGTAGGTTTCTTGTGATGGTAACACTTCATGCTTTCCTGCAACCAGGGGCAGGAATCTAGTAAAGGCAATCTACCATCAGACACTACTTCCTGAAGGAGTTGCTAGTGAAGGGATCTCTCTAGGCTTTCCTACACCCAGGGTAGGTTTCTTGTGATGGTAACACTCCACGCTTTCCTACAACCAGGGGCAGGAATCTAGTAAAGGCAATCTAGTAAAGGCAATCTACCATCAGACACTACTTCCTAGAGGAGTTTGCTAGTGAAGGGATCTCTCTAGGCTTTCCTACACCCAGGGGTAGGTTTGTTGTGAAGGCAACACTCTAACACTTTCTTACAACCAGGGGCAGGAATCTAGTAAAGGCAATCTACCATCAGACACTACTTCCTGGAGGAGTTCCAAGTGAAGGGATCTCTCTAGGCCTTCTTACACCCAGGGGTAGGTGTGTTGAGAATGGAAAACTATATGTTTTGACTGGATTTATTTGATCGGACATAATCCATTGCAATATAAATGATTGTCAAAAAGAAAACCAAAAATAAAACAAGAAAACATCAATAAGCAGAGTATGCTTTAGTCATCAGGATACATACACAACATGAAATTCCAAAACTGGAATCGTCTCAGATAAAACAACAATTGCATAAAATGCGAAACCCAAAAATAGACTGTCTGAACATGCATGGGAAAATAGCCAAAATATCCTGTGGGATGACTCTTATCCATGTACACAGGAAACTGACAAATTAAAAGAAAAATAATAGAATCATCCTTTGTTATGAGCAATAGCAATATTTTCAGTGAACAGAGCATTGAATAAAAAATATGTGGATCCCACTGATTAAAAGAGAAACAACCTTACAGCACAAAACAAAAACAAACACTCAACCCTTTACAACCAATCAGAGTCAATACACGCTGCATAACCAAATCAGGAGACAGCTCGTCTCCCATTGGCTAAGCAGGATAAGGGGCTTTACCCTAAATAAACCCATGATTTTCCCAGTCTCATCATTTATGCTTTGTCGGACTGTTTACATCGCTGGGGAGTGCTCTGAATCTATACATGTGCGACTGGCGTATTTGTATGACGACGACACACAGAAATTGTGTTGCTTGCACCACGGCGGAGACTGCAGCGACCAACTGCAACAGAAACGCATCCCACGGGTGGTGGATATGGGAGCGCCTCGCTCAGGTGTTGCTGGAAATATTCAAATACCAACTCGTGGACCAAACTCGCATCGTGTTTCTGGACGGCCGGCGCAGCGCGCATCTCGTACTTTTGACTATTTGCGCACGGCGCGGGCCGCCTGGACTCGGCATTGTTGCGAATTAAATGTACTGTTCTATACAAAATTTTGTGTGGCGCAGTGCGTTTAAGGTTCGGTGCGGCTGTATTTTCTGCTCAGGATTGGTACTTTTGACTATTCTTGTGTGTGCTGGTGTGTAGAGAAGCAGCCAGGATGTAAACACTTGGCCAGCATGCACTGGGGGGAAAAAGCTGCACCGCGAAGTGAAGAATCTGCCGTGCTGATCTGCGAGTTGATGGAGGCCTACTTCAGCGAGATCCAATGGCGGGACCAAGCAGCAAGTAGTCATTCGGCGCGACTGGGGACTGCATTACCGGATGTACAAAACCGAAGCACTGGGGAACAGTTCGCCACTGACTGCCTCAAGATCGGAGTCTGCTTGTCATTCCAGTTTAAAGCGGGTTTGAGCTTGCCTTGGCCAGCCGTCTACTTTGTCTGCTGCCTCACGTAGACTTAATTTTTATTACGTTAGTTGGACAATTTCACCTCAATGAAAGCACTGGCCATTTTAATGGTTGGCAACGAATAGGAACCTCAGACCCCCAGCAGTACCCACCTGTCATCTGCCGCGACTGCCTCGATAGTTCGCGCGTCGGTTGCTAGGGGCGTCCCCGAGGCGCATCGTGCGGACTAGTTCGCCCTGCCACCGCGTTGTGGCGCCTCTGGCTATGATTGGGGTTCACCAAGCTGAGCGAACCTCGCCGGCCGCAGTATCGTGTGCGGCAAGCTCCGTAGTAAGGGCTAGCCCTGTGCTGCGGCGCTCGTCGCTTGTGTATGTTCTGTACAAATGCCCGCAGTATCCCAGCAAGCCCCTGCTCGTCTCGCAACACATCACCCTGCTTCCACAGGTAGCAGTCTGTACTTCTTCTGCCACTGTATTGTGGCACTCATGTATGACTCTCGTCACTGGGTTTCCCCCCGCGGCCTCTCAGGTTTACCAGTGACCTTATAAAGGGCATTATATGTCCAGTTTACTCAGAGGGAAGAGCCAGTCCAAAAGTCTTGGCTTGGCTCTTCAATAACCTTGTGTTTGGCACTTAGCCATGTTCCTCTTTAACCAAAACCTGCATGGTAGTTTATTTGGGCGTATGAGCACTTAAGCTCGGCACCCCCCCTCCCCCCTAACACCACCTGTAGTAGTTAGTCTACCAGGGTGTGCACCCTTCAGTGAAAAAAAAACGTCTCCTCATCAGTCGCACACGTGTTCCTGAACCCTGTGTGTCTACCTGATGATGGGAAAAGATTCCAGTTCCCGAAACATCGTTGATACTGACTATCTGGAAAACTACAGTATTTTATTTTGTTGCATCGTTTGTGTCATTTATTTTTTTTATGTTTGTGGTTGATATCTTTGCGTTTTGTCTCATCGTTGTGTCGCATTGTCTACTTAGGTTCGATTTTTAGATTTTTGTTGTTTCATTTATTTTATGTTTGTTCCTTGTTTTATCTGACCTAATTCCAAGTCTGGAATTTCATGTTGTGTGTGTATCCTGACGACTAAGGCATACTCTGCTTATTGATGTTTTCTTGTCTAATTTTTGGTTTTCTTTTGACAGTCATTTATTTCGCAATGAAGTACGTCCAAGAAAATAAATCCAGTCATACACTCCCAATGCACAGTTCTTTCAAAGCTGAAAACTATATGCTTTCCTACACCCAGGGGCAGGATTACAGTAAAGGGAACCCACCACCTGAACCTGACCCTACTTCCTGGAGTTGTTTCTTGTTAAGGGATTTCTCCACGCCTTCCTCCACCCAGGAGTAATTTTCTTGTTACGGGAAACCCCGAACCTCTTTCAGACGGTTTCTTGCAAAGGGAACCCTGGATCCTGCCCATTCCTTAACCCACCACCCTAGCCTGAACGGCTCAAGGGGAGAAAACCCAGCCTACTTATTCATGATTGAGTTGAGACTCAACCTTCCTAGCATGCAACCCAACCTGTACACTCATCAAGCCTCTATGCCTAATTCTTAAGCCTCCATGCACATTGCCAGTTATTAAGTGTTATGGTACACTTCTCAGTCTGGTAAATTTTACTGAAAGTTAAGGAATGAAGCAAACTTTCCCCGGGATCAGAGAGATCACTGTATAATTACAGAGTAATCCAGTGTTTGTTGTTAGTATTCTTCAAAGGCCGCAGCGCTCTAATGTAAAGAGGCTACTGAATATTGTAAACCTCTGAGGATCAAAGAGATGATCGCCACACATTCTTGGTCACGAGCAAGGGCTTAATTCTTGTCTAATATCTGAACAGTCCTAAGTGCCCTGTAAAGTTGTATTCACCAGAGATGCCCAGTGGTAAATTTGTATTGTCATTGTCAATTTGTCATATCTGTATTGCCGTATAGCATATTGAGACCCCAGTTTAGTAATGTATGACGTCGAATTGTGAACTATCTTAAACCTTGATTGTAGACAATGTGCCACAGAAAGTGTTCAATTCAACATGATGTGACAAGCACTGGAACTTGTGTTCATGAATAAAAACGCCCTATGAAACTGAATTATTTTGCCCTTCTCCTTTCATGAGATCACCTTGCGTACCAACCCTTGATATTCAATACACAATACAAAGCGAGTGATATCTGCCTTACCCTCAATTTATGCGAAGATGACACCCTGCGCTAGCGAGTTAAGAGTCTGTCCTTGTTGGCTCACCCAGTAGTCACTTGTTGGGTCGAAGATAACTCTATTACCGACTACTCTAGAACAACCTCACCAATCTCTCATGCTCGTTACCCTAAAGGTCTTCTGGACACATACACTGCTCACATTCAGCAATCTTACTTGCAACCCTGCATGTCTAGTGCAGTGGACACACGTCACTGGGTGTGTATATACTATATGTATGTACATGTGTATGTATACATACATATTAGGGGTGTGCGGGATCCCGAGAAAATTTTTAAATTTTCTCTTCAGGTGGGAAAAAATATTTGACGAGTTGTATTTATCACAATAGATTTCACACACATTTTGAAGCTGTAAACCGAATCGAAAAATATACACTTCAATATTACTTACTAATATATCCAGCTAACCCATGAGAAAAAGGTTAAAGTCAATGTAGAATCTCACACTTGCAAAAAAAAAATTCTAAGCTACCTGAAACTTTACATGTAGTGGCGTTTAAATAACTTCATACTAATGGTGCAGATGATAGGTTTGTTATTTTCTGGTCAATTACGCACAAGTTCTAAAATAATGCTTTATGTATGTTAATGTAAATAACAAAATGTAAACAACGCCACAACTCACTAGGTATGTCAACCTCTTCATTACTGCATCATACAAAATGGGGTGTGTTCCAATTTATACTTACATGCTATACATTGTCGTTTTTATCATGTTGGTTTCGTTGACACAAATAAAAATTATATATTTTTTTCCATTCTTCTATAGAAAGAAGTGTTTCTAGATAAAAAACAAAGTATTTTTTAAGTATATTATTTTGAACAAGTCACGTTCATAACAGAAACATTATTTGGTATTTTTAACGAGGTTATAATTATGCATGTTTCTAGCCCATAATATTCCTAATTGAAGTATATGAGGATGCTGTATGAAATTCTTTTCATTATGTTTGAAACTGTGGCAGTTAAAAAATTTTTCCTTTTTTTTTTTCCCCAGCGCGAAAAAATTTTACCTGCCCGAATTTTTTCAAAGGGTAAATTTGCTTTCCCGCACACACCTTATATATATACAGGGTGTCCCTGAATAACGTTTACAACCTGCTGTAGCGTTGTAGAGGACGTTGAGACGAGTAAAATGATATAGGACACTTAGGGTCACAGAGGCTGACAAATGCCTGAAAAGTGATGCACAAGATGTGGTCTGTACTGAAGTTAGCAATCGGAGTAGTTGAAGCGAGTGGCGCAGTTCGCTTAAGATTCCCCATTCACCGACGTACCAATTTGTCATGTATTCGTGTGATAGCAGTTCAAGCTGCAGTAGTAAACGTCAATTGTCTGGCAACGTTAGTTCGTCAATGTCTTCGCAGTGCTTGTACAACTAAACGAAATGAATTACTCATTTAATGAACTGGCAGACATGCATCTTTGCTACGGTGCAGCAAACTCAAATGGACTTTATGCCGAACGCTTTCCACGTC
>PNEQ01079082.1:0-15270 GCA_003012365.1 Medauroidea extradentata
GGTGTCAGCTCTGTGGCCATTCATCCTCTGTCTGAGAGTGTTGGTGGTTAGGCCGATATACTCTGCATTGCAGTGAGTGCACTGTAGCTGGTAGATGAGGTTTCAGTTGCACAGTTGAAGCTTCCTGGTATGGAGTAGGTTTGATTAGTCTGTCTGCTATTGAATGATGTGGAAGGTTGATGTATTGCACAGGTGCCGCAGCGTGGTTTATTACAAGGGTGAGAACCCCTGGGGGTGGTTCTATCATCCGATGTGGTAATGGCTGGCAGTTTGGGGCGAACCAGTTTGTTACGGAGGTTGGGGGGACGTTTGAATACCAGCCTTGGTGGGTTAGTGAGCAAGTTTTGGGTGAATGGTGAGGAGGCCAGGATTTTGTGCCCACAGTTCAGTATTGTTTTAAGTTTGTGCAGACCTTCGTGGTATGGGACAACCAGGGGGATTTTAGTTGCTGCACATGCAGCACTTCATAACTCCAACTTTGATTCCTGTTATACAACCAGAGTGGTGAGGGCCCTACCACAGTTGAATAACAAAAACAAAGCAAAATTAAGACGCTGGGAACTGGCACATCAATACATTACAAAATCCAGACAGCCACCTGGCCTTAACCTCAGATAACAAACCCTTATTTCAAACTTCCCGCCGCACCTTAGTTCACCCTCTGGCCGCTAGGTGTACTGATTACCAACCACCGCTGGACAATAGACTTCAGTGTACCTCCACTCACCTGATGAAGCAGATGTAGTCTGCGAAACGTTGCGAGCGCGCGTCCGCTGAGAAATGTGTTCGTCCTATGTGTGTGTGTTTCTATCTGCAAGTACCATCCTGTGAGTACTTGTGCACAACTCTTTCTGTTTTATTTGTAACTATTTAACGTACTCTGATTTTACCACACATTTATTTAGTGACAAGATTTTAGGGAACTATGGCATGTTGTTTAATCGAGTTCTACTGTACTTATTTATACAGTAATACTTCCTCATGAATATATAAACTTGCATCATGTCTTGTGAGGCAATTTGTGTGCCTGTGATGGTGCAAGTAAACAGATTAAGATTCTTTCTCTTGTGCAATGACTATGTATTCTACTACAAAAGCACAAACATTCTGATGAAAATTCTATATTTCAGAGAGACTGCTGACAGTGATCGCCTAGGTCATAATCAAGCATAAAAAAATTGGGAAATCAAATATTTTATACATGTGTTTATTGTCTCAAAACATTTCTCCACTAGCTTCAGAGACAGCACCTGGCTCAATACCTTAGTTATCACACTGGTATAAATGAGGTACAAAATTGGTAGGAAGATGAGCAGGTTGACTCAACAGTTGCTCCTGAGAGCAGCAGACACTCCCAGCTCGCCCACAACACTACCCGTCGAGTCCACGACGTCCAGCTGCAGCTCGGCTCGACCAACTGTTGAGCAAGCCGCCCGCACCAAGTCACCGCTCGCGCGGCTGTAACAGACCAAACTAATAAATCAGTACATACATGCAGTTAGAACTTGTAATATGAGCAATGTAATAAAACAACCTGCCTAATGTTGAGAAGCTGTATTCCTGCATGCCACCTTATAGTTGAAACTTAATGCTGTGTGCTCAAAATGCATACATAATTACTTATTTATTTATTACGTTTGTTGGGTTCCTAGAGACTTGCTGTGTTACATATGTATCTCTAAGCAGTGGCGGCTCCAAGAACCGAGAAATCATGCAACCGTCCTGGGAAGATATTCTGAGACAATGTGGATAGGCAGAAGACATGATCAGACCTACTAAATTTTCCTATCGTTTTTATAGGTTATTTGCCTATTTCACAATTTTCTGAAAGATAAAGAAAAACTGGCAGACATCCTCATAACAGGCCTAGTTCTCTTTCTCGGTTTTTATTTAGTTTTGATTTAAGTTTTTATTTATTGGCTATCAAAACTAATTTAAAAATGTAAATAAAAACAAGATAGCAAAAAAAAAAAAAAAAAAAAAAAAAAAAAAAAAAAAAAAAAAAAAAAAAAAAAAAAAAAAAAAAAAAAAAATTGAATATCACTACGCCATAATATTGAAAAATTTATACAGACATTAAATGCATACAGATTAGCACAAAAAAGTTTCTGCTATTGCATGCTGATAACACTCATTATTCTGGCTTCTACATGCTTACAACCATCAAACTTATTAAATAAAAAAAATTACAATGTGTATGTGAGCGTGACTATGCATTAAACAACTACAGTGAAATCTCTTTATAACGACCCATTTTATGACAACCACCTGTCTATAACAACCCGTTTTCGGGAAACCGTGATTTTTAAATTTTTTTTTATTTCAAATTTCAAGGAAATCTGCAAAAAAATAGGTTTTTGTGCACCGTGTTGTGTTTCTAGTGGCGAGAACTGTACTCCACGTGGCAAGCGGTACTCTTATCTTCCTTTCCCCTCACGCTAATACCTGGCACGCTCGGCATTCTCCACCTTTGTTCACGTGCCAGTGTTCTCTCACTTGCTGTTAGATACGCTACACGCTCTCTGTTTGCTCTATTATAACGACTTTATTGCGCGACTTTTGGATTTCTCTTGGTTTTTTACGATTTACGACGACTTATTATGCTTTGATTTTCACGATTTCAATTTGGTAATTTATTTGGTTTGAGTTTGTAAACAATTATTGATGACCTAAGCAGTTCTTTTGGCTTTCAATTTGGTTACCATTATTAGGCTTGATTCTGTAAACAATTATTGACGACCCACGCAGATTTTTTGGCTTTCAATTTGGTTACGATTATTAGGCTTGATTCTGTAAACGATTGTTGATGACCTGTACATTTTTTAAAACTTCATACAGATTTTCGATATTTCCATAATGAGTGGAAAGCAAGTCGGCTTGTCGCTTCTGAAGAAGTATGAAATAATCAAGGATGTGGAACCGACACAGAAGCTGGTCAGAGATTGCGCTGGAGTTCCGTATCCCAAAATCAAAATTGTTTACGATCTTAAAAATTAGGGAAGAGATCATAAATGCAATGCAGAAGGAAGGACGCAATGCAAACGTAAAGAAACTAAGGCGTACGATGCACACCAATTTGGAGGAAGCTGTGCTGGAATGGTTCGGCCAACTTAGAGCACAAAACTTGCCTGTAAGCGGAGGACTTTTTAAAAAAAATATGAAACAGTTGTTACGCCCTTTAATGTGTCAGACTTTCTTCTATTGTATGTTTGTTTAGTGTCCCGTCAATGCAGTGATAATAGTAAACAAATGATCTGCCGAATTTATCACGTTTGTTGGATATTATATTTTATCACGTTTGTTGGATATTATATCTGGTAAGTTTTTTACTAGTGTACTTGTAGTTTTTTAATGATTTTTTATCCTTGTGTACTCTTAAATAAATTTAAACGTTTGCTTGCACAACCGCTAAGACTATGCTATTCACTAATTAATAGTACACTTTTAGTACAGTGGGGGCCATGTCGCTACATTTTCTTTGTCCTGAACAAAATATTTTACACATTGACATGTAACTTTAATATTTTAACTGAGCGATAACGTTACGTCACAGTGCACGCCCGCAATTATCTTTCAGTCTGTCTCAAGGCAGAGCAGGCTGACGCGCTGAAGAGGACAGATGCTGTGGCTGTGGTACTGATCAGCCATCTCCGGCACTCACCTCCCCCCCCCCCCCCCCCCCCCCCCCCCCCCCCCCCCCCCCCCCCCCCCCCCCCCCCACATCATGGTCTATCCTCCTGGCCGGCCGAGCGGCCAGCCGATAACAAGCAAGCAGCGACACGGCACGTAACCTCACAGCGCGTGACTTTCTAAGCGTTAAAGCATAAAAGAAAGGCCCCGAGAGTAGAATACACTATCGCCTTTTCTCTAAAAGACGCCTGACCATAAATTTTGTTTATAGCTAAGTTTAAATGTAAGATTTATTATTGCTTAAGATGACTGAACATGGACTTAATGTGAAAACGGCCTATTTTGACATATAGAGGTTCCAAATGGGTTCGAAATCTTATAACGACCCCCTCTCTGTAACGACTCTAATCTCAGGAACCGTGAGGGGTCGTTATAAAGAGGTTTTACATATTACATTTTACCTGAATTTTCAATGACACAATGACATGCAATCTCGTTCAAACTACACTTGTTTGATTAATGTCTGCGTATTTGTTTAAGTCATATGTAAACCACACACACAAATTAGAAACAGTGAATGTAACACATGACAACCTGAATATTCAAATTTGATAATGCAACATTTAATTTTCTGATGTAATGACAAAGCATACAAATCTTTTCTAGCCTCACACACACACATTTCCAAAGTGCATTTGTGTTTGGCAAGTGAAAGTTAATAGCATTTAATTGGCCATGATTTGAAGTCTCGTGTCTTAAGTTATTGTAAATCAACAATTTACTGGAGTGAGTGGTGAACTCCAAACTGTGGACTGTGTATCTAAGAACGCAAAAGGCATGCTCACAGGTATGACAATCTCATACTATTCACACCTACTGTCTAGTCACATTGCACGTATCTGGCACACCGAACAACAGCCAATTGGAATACATAAATTTTCATGTAGGAAAGATTTAAACAAGTCAGAATGAGTGTGTGAGGTTAGAAATACAAATATACACAGAACTTCCACAGTATAACAGCATATTTATTCATGACTCAAGCTGATCCATGTCATTATATACATCATGTGTTTCATCCAGTGCACTAACAGAAAGTTTTGTGCCTGATGCATCTTGTTCCTATCATACCTAGTTACAAGGTTTTACTCATTTTTAGCTGCTACATTACATGTACAGAAACTTCAGGGTTGTCTTTACGCATTCATTATCAGTTTACCTTTATTACTGTGCCATACAAATACAGTACATATAGGGTCACCACTTTAACTCACATTCAAGCAAACCCACTGACAGAAAAACTTTATGGAGCATCCTGTACGTAAAGATGAGGTACGGGGTGAGTAGGCAAGTCAGTCTTAGTGCTGGGTCCCAGATCTCGATCAAGCAATACAGCCACAGCCAGGTGGAAACCTAATGTACACTTCACACCTGTTAGTTTTGAGAAGTATTGTGAGCATACAATATGAAAACAAAAACCACTGTGTGTTTCCCACCTTCTGGCAGGATCACAATGTGGGCAGGAGAAGGCCGGGGTGAAGGGTGGGCAGACTGCTCGACAAGCAAGACATGCCTGTCACCCCCTCCACCTGGCCCGAGGAATGGATGAGGTCAGATGAGTGTGGAGCAGTGACAGAATAAGATAGGAGGAAACTGGAGTTTCCGAGAAAACTCGCTGGCCAATGGCAATGTCTGCTACCTTTCCCAAACACGAAAAATCTGGACTTGGACACATCGTAATCAAACCTTGATCGCCTAAGTGATTGGCAAGTGGTCTAACTCCTTGACTACTGTGAGCATTCAACATGCTTGCAATAAATGCATTAGGCTCCATAAAATAGCAGCAGCATGCTGGAAGAGGGTCAACTCACCCAATTGGCTGCAGGTCCCCACCCTCGTCTGCCGTGCAGCCAATCAGGAAGAGTAGCTCTGAGCTGTCCGTGTCCAGCGGTGTCAAAGGAACATGCAGCTTGCTGCTGGAACCCTCCCCATTCAGGCTGTACGCTGCAAAACATAACCCACATGTCTATAACTTGTTACTGGTGTGCAACATTTTCGTAGAACTCTTTTTCCTATCAGACTTTAAGAGGTGATCATAAAATTTTTTTTTGCATAGAATGAAGTAAAGACCAATGTACGGACTTCATGTTGCAAATAAGGATTTAGGTCCTATTTTCGGACTTACAGCAATTAAAAGAAACCTGTTTTAGCTATTTACAAAAGGCCCCAAAATCATGATTCTATTAAACATTCCAATTTGTCAAAATATGGCATCTGTAGTTTCAAGTGGGTGTTCTATTCCTAGATAACAACAATAAGAATAAGTTCAGCGGTTTTGGGGAAAAAAATTTTTCGCGTGACATGCCACAACATCGTCCAGCGGCCTAGTACACAGTACTCATAGGTGACTTAGGCAACTGTAAAGGGTGTTTTTTTGTTTGGGTTGAGTCCATTTGGTTGCAATTCCTGTCCTAAATTCTAGTGTGTGAAATGCCAAAGCATAAGACCCTTTCTCTTAGGGAGAAAGTAAAAGTGATCGAAGATCGAAGCATACGTAAAGTAAAATTGCCTCCAAAACAGTTAGTGGTGCACTTTAGTTGGAGGTAAACACAAATACATGACACAATAAAAAATAAAGAAAAAAGTTATTGAAGAGTGTTTTAAGAGAACAGCAGGACAAGTTAAATGAATAAATGTCAGGTCATCAAACCAGCAAATGAAGACTTTACTTATATGGTAGTGTAATAAAAGATGTGGCCCTACACACTGTACAGAACAGCATTTTGTTGTAAAAATAAAGGTCCATAATAAATTTTTTGTACAATTTTGATGATCTAGGTCACTAAAATCACAAACTTTCGTATTGTGTGTTTTATTATTAAAAATAATTTCTTGCTGCTACTTCACCTGTATAAAAAGGAAACCTGCAGAAATGGAAAAAAATTGCTGGGTCCCACTGAGTTCCGTTTTGGACCGGTTTTACTGTATTAACTGCAAAAATTTGTTATGAGAAATATACATAACTAGTTCTCATGGAGTGTACAGTAGAGCTATTATTTTATAATAGGAACAGCAAGTACGCCAGAGCCAAATGGAGTTTTCCAGACTTAGAGTGAGTTCACAATAAAAACAGTGAGTGTACTGACCGGTGTGGAAGTCGAAAGTGAAGGTGCCATGGTCTGCATCGTGCTGATGAAAGGGGAACGTAGCGACAGTGGTGGAGCTGTCGTGGCCGGAAAAGCAGCACTCGACCTGGAATTGATGCTGCTTCTTGCTGTGTATCACCTCTGAGTCAGAGAGCAGTCGCAGGTAGTCCAGCCATACCTCCAAGCCCTGCGCACACAGTAGTGAAGGGTCAGTGTACAGTTTGCTTTACGAAAGCAGGATTCACATGATGCACAATGAGTTTTGCACAACACCTTGTTTGTAAAATTTTTGATGAAAGAATGCAAAAAAATTATTATTCTTGTAAGAACTAAGGATTAACCCTGATGAAAGCAGAGCAAGTCATGATATTATAATGCAAAATATGAAGGTGCATGCTTTAGTACGATATTTTTTTCAAGCCATTTTGTCATTGTTTCATACTAAAATGGAAGTATAGGTTGTTCGGGATAAAGTGAGCACTTTCAACGCTCTCGTTACTTTTTTCATTAAAATAAATTAATAATTTCCATCCACTTTTTACCATAAAGAAAGACACTTAAGTAACAATCAAAGTGTATAGATTGTATAGTAATAAAAAGTTACCATCTAAGGTTACAGAGAATAATGATTTTTAATAATTATTCCAGACAATGTGGTTGTCAGAAGTGCTCACTTTATTGCGAACCTTCTCTACCAAGCATGCAACGTACAGATAAAAAAGAAGACAATTTTTTCAGTACTGGTTTAAGATTTTTGTACTGTTTACACTCTAATATAATTTTAAACGTAATTTTTCAGCAATGTTTTCTTTCCCTATGATTTTTTTTAAACCTAAGTTTATAATATTTCCTTTTGCCACTATCACTGATGTATAAAATTTTACAAGGCCATAAGACCAGCATAGAAGGATACATAAACTCAATTTCATGCTAATTGCGATATTATTCTCGGGGGAGAAAAAAAGAGCACTTTCTCAGTCTCCTCATGTTATGTACGACAAGCTTTGGACAAGATACTGTATTTCATGAGGTTGGCATCTTGTGTAAGTTTTTCATCGATCTGGTGTTGTGAGAAGAGAAATCTTTTTTTAACCAGAAGGGTGAGTGAAGCAAACTTTGGACCCTGGGAGACATCACACATTACTAGCATTTATATGGTTACATGCATGTCACTTCATTCATACAACAGAAAGGGTATGGCAGAAGCTTAAACCTTCAAACATGCAGACTGTTACAGAACGAGACCAGAGCATATTCGTAAAGTGCAGTGTTGAAGGTCGACGAATATCTAGGGCAAGTTACTAAACACTGCGACGAAGGAATGTCTGCAGCCTCAAAGACATTGGAATGCCAGGCGGAGAATTATGAACTTTTAAGAGAGAGAATGTGTATATCATTATTGTAAACGTAATACTATTAATTTTGTGTATTTATTGCTTTGTTTATTTTCTTTTTGGCAACACGGAACATATTCACGGCCCTGCGGGAAAGTTTAATGTATTCATATATTTTTTGGCAGAGTGTGGGAGATTTGTGGGTGTTGGAGTGGTGCGCCTGCTGGCCAGCAGACGGTCTCCTCTCCAGCGGCGGCCATTTTCACCACCCATTAACCGTACTTTAAGTCCCTTTCAGGGGTATATAAGACGGGTGTTCGCCTAGCCAGATCAACAGTCTAGGGCTCGGGCCTCCTCCCCGAGCAAACCTAGGCACCTCCCCAACCTCGAAAGGGTTGCTTCTTGAAAAGGGAACCTAAGCCCGACGTTCGCTTAATCCCAGGGTTGCTTCCTGAGAAGAGAGCCTAAGCCCGCCCCTCCTACCTGTTCACCATTACCTATCTTCTGTGGGTTGCTTCCTGAGAAGGGAGCCTAAACCAGCCTACCCATCCTCTATACAGGTTGCTTCCTGAAAAGGGAGCCTAAGCCTGGTCCTACCCTACTCTTGTGCCGAAAGCGCAGTTCATTAAGGAGATGCGCCCTAGCCGCACGGAAAGTATCAGGGAATGCACCCTACTGCGAGTTTAACCAGTTGCCACGAGGCGCAGATCTATGACCGCCGGATGTGGAAGTTAAGCCATTCTATGAGAAGTTCCGGGGCTCCGTACATATATTAAGTGACCACGCAGTCAATTATAGAGAACATTGTGTATTGTGTAAAGACCAGTGTAAAAGCCGTATTGCATTAATCAGTGCAAAAAGCCGTATTGTATAAAGACCAGTGTACAAACAGTGATTGTAAAGTGTACCAACTGAGTAACAATACATACAGTTCAAGCACATTTCTTAATTTCATTTATGAAGTAAGGTACTCATGTCTGATACAGAGTGTTTGGTAATTAATTTATCGCCAGAGGAGAGAGCAGTAATTGAAGGCCGCAAGGCAGAGGCCGCAGCTAAGAGCCGACAGGCAGTAATAAGTGCTAGTGAGATACTTAAGGGAACAATCCCACCGCCCCAAAAGGCATCAGGGAAATCTGTGACCCTCCCAGAACTTTGCCGTCGCTATAAAGACACAGAGAATCAACCACCCAAGCATAAACAAGATAATTTCAGTCGCATCCTCAGGGAAGTGTGACGCCTTCAGCTGCCATTAATCAGCCCGATAAAAACACACGAAAAGCCTGCACCTTTGTCGCACCCTCGCATTCAGCAGCTGAAGAGGGAAGCCGACTTTGAGCCGAAACCTTTGTCAGACCGAAAACGCCGCCTCCTAAAGGAGCTCTTCCAAAGGTGAGTGGTTAACACGCCTAACCCCTTCATGAAAAAGTGAGAATCTTCCTGCTCTGCTGTAGAGACTGTGTTGTGTCGACTGCCCAGGAAACCACTCTCCTTGGGACATCTAGCAGCTTCTTCGCCCCTTCAGGGAATCCTCATGCTCACTTGCTCAAACCTTATTGCAACATTTTTTGCCAGCAGAGTGGCGACAACATATCTTACACTGCAAACTATGGAATTTCTCACTGCAGACTTGCAAATGCATTTTTAAACAATGGCCTTGTAAAATCCAGTACATTACTCGAACTTTTTTAATTTCTTATATCAATACTGCGATGTTTAGTAAAATATTATTTTAAAAGTGCTCAATTTTGTGAACAACCTACGTAACTTATGTGTAGGAACTGCTCAATGTCTCATTGACGAGATTATAACTGATAGAATAAATAGTTCAGACATACAGTCAACACGAAAAGAAGAGCCCTGTCCTAAACACGAGTCCAACGTTTACCACTGTAAAAAAAATACAAAAACAACCATGCAAGTGTTCTTTTAGAAATACTGTGATAACAGGGAATGCATATAAGACCCAAATGTGTGAAATATATTTTTTTACAAGTAGTTAAATATGTGGCACTAATCAGCAGTGACAACTTGCTATAGCCAAGTCTGGTGCAAAATATGACCCACTCTGTACCAACCTGCGCAACACAAGCATGAATATTCTCGTCAACGCGGCTCTGCTCTTGCGGTGAAGAAGACGAACCTGCAAACAGGAAAATGTAGCTCACGTGACGCTGAAGGTAAACAACAGTAGATCCCAGATTTTCTGAATACTGAATGTGAAGAATGCTTTGGGGCACTAGATTAACCAATTAAATTAGTAGACAGAAAGTTGAGGTACTCACAGACTGGTACTTCTTGATAGTAGTACACACAGAAGGAAGAACGAACGTGTATTGTTGTGAGAGTGCAAGGTTCTGCTGCGACGTTTTGAGGGCTTCTGCCTCCTTCATCAGGTGACAAGTTGAGGCACACTGAGTAATGGCGATGGTAGAATCATGGTTAGTTACTCTGGTGTCCAGGAAGTGAACTAGGGTTTAGCAGGAAGACTCAAATTGAGAAGATGAGACGGTTCAAAGTTATTCGCGTGCTATGTTTGCAATTAGTGTATGTACCTGATATTAAGACCTAGGGTTTGTCAAGATTTGGTTATGTATTGATGAGCTAGTTCCAACGCTATAGTTCTGAGCTACTGTTTGAGGGTGGTAGGGATATCCTTACTTTGGTATTGTAACATGAGTCAAAATTTTGTTTGAGTCATGCAGCATGTGCTAAAACTGGTTTGTCAAGTAGGTCCACTTTACAGTATACTGCTTGTTTTGTCTGTTGGTGAAAGAAGCGGAGGATTAATGGATGGTGCAGGAGCTGCAGAGTGATATATTGAAGCAGCAGTGGGATCCTCTGGGAGTCATGATGGTATTGCTGGATGTGGCTAGCTGAAGTTTAGGATGAACCAGTTTATTGCAGAGCTTTGGCAGGCATAAAAATAAACATTGTCAAAAAAACACAAAAATACAAAAAAAAAAAAAAAGAAAACCTGTCTTTAAAGGTATTAAAAATATGTTCGCAGGCCTACAGCAATAAAATACATTTTTATAACGTAATGCTGCTACTTGTAACTGACAAGGCATGGTGTGAAAGGGGAGAGGGGGAGGGGTGGTGAGGGGGAGTGAGAGAGAGAGAGAGAACCGCGGCAGTTGTGACTTGAAATAAACACGCCTAAATGGTGTTTGAAAGCAGAGTGGTAGACTGCCTATCCAACATGCAAAGGAACAGGACATCAAAGAAAAAAAGTAGCATCTCATATGCCCCTACCCTCCATCCCCTCACCCATCATACAGTACCTATTGCCACTCCCAGAACTCCTCTTAATTTTTATGGCGCCTAGCGACAAGAATAAATACATAGTAATAAGTCTGACCAATAACGTGAGTTACACCCCCACCCTTCCTCTTTCAGCTAATAGTCTCATGATCACTACATCATGCCACTGTGCATACGTAGTGTTTAGTTTTTATGTACGTTTTGTGGTATTTATGCTATCTGATTTTGGTTTTTCTTTATGAATATGAGTTCGAAATGCATTTGGATTGCCCTTATTAATTGTTGACTTAAGTACTTACACGATTTTTACTGGATTATAATTTTATACTGTATAAGACTTTGGACTTTATTTTGAATTGTTGATAGCAACTTTAGATTACTAATTTTGCGAAATGAGTGGAAACAAACATAACACCTTCACTTGGAAAGAGAAATTGGTTTATCCTACACCTTCACGAATTTAATGCACCCTTTATTTTATGTCTGAATTCACATTAAAATGTTTCTCCGGACATATTACGCATACTGTGAAACCCCATTAATACAAACCTCAAGGGTTTGTAATAATGAGATTTGTATTAACAAGTGTTTACAAAACCTCGCAAAATTCTGTAAATATATTTTCAGGATGTTTCCTCCCAAAATATAAGCTTATTCACTCCCACCACAACTTTTTTTTAACCACTAAATGTGAATGTACATTGTTTTATGTACAAGGGAACCTTTTTATTAAGCATTAAAGTTTATATTTAATTTCTTATCTAATTGCAAGGGAAAAGAAAACCACTTTATATTAATGAAAACTTTGTATTAACAGGGTTTCACTGTATCATGTGCTTATAATTTTTACCGTCATGGAAAAGAGTAAGCAGCATGCAGGACGGACACATGTATATATTTTAGCCTTGACATGAAGCGGGACAGAAGAAAGGCTTGTGTAGCTGTCAATAAGTGGTACGTGTGGAGGAAAGACGACACATTCTGAGTGGCTTTGTAGCTGTGTTGGACTGCAGGTGTGAGAAAAAAGTGTTTTTTTACTGTCTGATGGAAAGAGATGGAAGGACCAGTGACAAATTGTGGGGAGGGATTTGAGAGCCATCCAGGTTGTAGATTAGCATCTGGACGAATGTGTAAAAGTTTTTTACTGTCTTGTAGAGCAAGATGGATGATACACAGATGCTGTGTGTGTATTACCTAGTTTTTCTTTCTTGGGTTGTTAGTGACCAGTTGTGTCCTACTCCTAAGGTTTTTGTGTTTATATCTAGGCTTAAAAAATGAAAATTTAAGAACATGTATGGCAAATTTTAATTAAAAGCGCATTAATTTACTTTTCATGGAAAGTTAAAGTCTATATGGTTTTTAAGTTGTTTTTCTACCACACACATGCCTCCTCTCCATAACTCTCCTTCACCTAGCCTGCCAAGGTCATGCCAATGCACAAACATGCACACACGTACACTTCGAAGCTGCCAGCTTGTGGCAGGTAAGATAAGAAAGTGATTGTGCTAGCAACAGTGGTACAATAGATAAACACAATTTCCACGCTGCTTAATCTCTTACCAAATTGCACACCAATGATTTTATTACACGTTTCCATGAAAATTATCAGTGCATCTGTGAATGGTCTGTGGTGAAGTTTGTATCCGTTTTCTTTTGTGACAAGGTAGTAGACTTGCAGCATTAGGGAGAAGATACAGTATTTACTAGCATATTTCTCGCACCTTTTTTACTGGATTTTAATGCAAAAATTTCGGGTGCGTGAATTACCCCAGGAATATTCGAGAAACAGGTGTTGACACGAAAATTAGGCCTAGGCCTACATTGTTTACCAATCGTATCTCGACAGTTTGCAACTTCATTATTACTTAAAATCACTACAGGCACAACATAATGGAATAATGGATAATTTTTTTTATTTATTAAAGGGTTGATTGCAATTTCTTACCTTAAACCACGTCTTTGTGATTGGTTAATAAATGGCCGGTACAGCGCAAATACAGCAGAGAACCACGCTGCGCCATTTTTTTACGTCTCAACATGGCCACCAGCAATTAATTAAAATAAATATTGATCAACATCATATTTATATCGCACAGTTTAAATTTTAATCAAAAAAACATATTAAAACTGCAAAAATTTAACCAGCACGTCAATTCACACACAATAATAAATTGAATAACACATCACCAGTGGCTACTTCCAAAAAAAAAAAACTGTCTATTTACATAGCACTTTTTGTAGCTTCACTCATCACTATCGCCGTCGCTGTCACCGTTTGAAGAACTGCTGTGACCTGAACTTTGATTGTCCCACACAAAATTGTCTTCAGTACCTTCCAACGCATTTGAAATTCCTGTTTTTTTTTTCTTAACTTTTGGCGACAACTTCAAGTGAAATCAAGTTCCACGCTTGAATGACCCACTCACACAAAACCTCCACAGACGGCCTACATATTTTTCCCGTTGGAGTTAAGTCGTGATTCCCAGTAGCCATCCAGGCAGCGTACAGCTTGCGAACGTTGTCCTTAAACGGCTTATTCACTGACACATCCAAGGGCTGTAGTACAGATGTCAGCCCACCAGGAATAACAGCCAAGCCTGTTTTATTTTCTGCCAACAAATGTTTTGTGTTTTCTGCCAAATGTCCACGAAAGTTGTCAAGCACGAGAAGAGATGGATACCGGGAGTAGTGCACCAGGCCGATTTCCCCACACTGTGCGGATCCAGTCGTGCATTTAAGCTTTGTCCATCCAGCCTTTTTCCTGGACTCGCACGTGAATCCCACGTGGAAACTTCACTTTTGGCATTGTTTTTCTTTTGAAAATAATATATGGCGGTAACTTCCTACCGTCGGCAGTGATGGCAAGCATTCCGTGCACCTTTGTTTCTCGCACCCTGTGGTGCGAATGAGAATGCTAGATGCCCCCTTCTCATCTACAGTTCGGCTCTGTGGCATGTCGAAATTCAGCGGCGTCTGGTCGGCATTTCCAATCTGAGAGAGAAGGTACTCATGCTGACGTCTCTTCTGAAGGATATATCGATGGAAGTCAACTACTTTGTCGTTGTAGTCCCGTCGCATACGTTGACATAACAATGTGCGTCGTCAAAGCGACAGGTTGTTGCGCTTCATGAACCCTGTCATCCAGCCACGACTGACCTTGAAGTCGACGAAACTGATGCCTTGATGCGTAGCAATTTCACGTGCTTTAAAATGAATCATTTCGTGTGAAACAGCAAATCCGTCGTTCCTAAGTTCTTTCACATACTCCAGGAGTGCTGCCTCAACATTAGGGTATTTTCCTGTTTTCGGCCCACGAAAAGCTTGTCTTGACTTGTTGGTCCCCTCCAACTCTACTTTCTGCTTCCGCCAGTACTGCACATTAAATTCTGATGTAGTGAAATGTCATCCAGCTTCTCTGTTGCAGTGTTCTTCAGCATAAGCTTGTACTGGCCTTTCCGCCCAGTCCTCATACATAACAAGCTGTGAATGCATAAACATTGACTCTGCCTTCTCTCAGAAGATTGGTGAATTTGAATCAGTGAGCCGCCGTGTGTTGTCCTAATGAACTCGAGACGTTTTCCCCCCCCCTCTCCGTTCCCGACGTCAAGAATGTGCTTCGGTTACGCTCGGCCGTGGTCGGCCGCCTTCGTGCCTCCTCCCCTCCTTTCCCCTCCTCCCGGCCGTCTGCCGGGTGGAGAGTTGCGTGAGCTGAGCCACTCGTCTCCACGCTTTCGTCCGATGCGTATGTCCGCTCGCCTCGAGGCCGTCATGGCACCGGAGCCACGTCTTTTAGTAAACTGGTAAGCTTTCTCTCCAACTTTTGTCTTAGTTTAATTATTGTCTGCTTTTCTCAGCGTTAGTTTCCGTATGCTTTGCTCGTTTGGTGCCATGTCGGC
>PNEQ01079083.1:0-15262 GCA_003012365.1 Medauroidea extradentata
AGAAAAAGTTTTTTTTAGGGGTGAGGAGGTGGGGAAGGAGGGTGAATCGAAAAAAAAGTGGGAGGGGGTGGGATTTTCCACTCGGCCGGGTTTTAAATTTCCCGGCTCGCGTTGCATATTCAATGAAGGGCCATGATGTGACCGCCGAGCAGGGTGGCGAGAGAGTGTGTGCGCGCGGATTAACGCCGGCGACGAAGGGGTTAGTAGTGGTTGTTGAGGGGGTGGTGGTGGGGAGGGGGCTAATCTCGACTAATTAGGAGACTTGCCGCTACCCGCACAGGCCGCAGGTCGCACGGGAATGTCGCCAGCTCGCCTCTGGCTGACACGTGTCGAGACCGGGGCGGTAGTCGCTAATCGCCTTCCCCCTACCCGCAGATCCCTCATAGCTCGCTTGTCGGCGCCCTGCCAGATATTTCAGGAATTTTAACACGCAGGCCGGAAGTTCACTTTATCTCGTCAGCCCTCGCGTGCACCCCGTCCTTACCCGTGTCTCCAAAAAAAAAATGGTGGCGTTATAATTTTTTTTTCCGGTGGCTGGAGAGGTGTGATAAGGTCGGGCTTCGTTTGCGAACCAAGCGATGGCTTGGTTTTTGTGGACCCCCGTGGAAGCGACTCTGGATTCAGCTGTCAGTCTCCCTATTGGCTGTTCACTTTCGTTAAGGGTGTTCACGTGGTATAAAATAATGATTTAAGGCCTCACTCTTTAACTTTGCATTGGTTTCGAAAAAATATGTTTTTTTAACGCAAATTAATACAAATATTCATAAAATATGCATTCTTACAGTTTTAACATTTATAAGTTATATCATCGTTAGAGACGCTGGAAAATAACGAAAATGTTTAAAATAGTCTCCAATAGCCTGTATTATATTAACCGTGACACGTGTGAACAGTTTTGGGACAAATCACCCACGTTGTGTGTCCAAGCTGTACAGTTCTAACTGGACCTGTCGTAGAGAGAAGAAATGCTACAAATAAACAATAGCCAATGTTGATACGAAACATTCAGTGTTATATTCATCAGCAAACAGTCAACTATTCTCGTGATTTTCCAATGTTTCTAATCATCTGTTGTATCGGAATTTTTCTGTTGCAATACACCAAACGGATTTTTAGATTTTTGCCCCTGAAATATGTCATATCTTGTTTTCAAAATAAGTTAAAGTGAAGTAAATTTTTTCTAGATATCGGTACATTATTTAAAAAACAACGCTCTGGCAAAATTGTGTATCGTATGACTGTACAGTCTAAAAATTTTTCAAAGTATTTGGCTAAAAAATATCCGAATTATTTGCAATTGTTTGAAATAAATAAAATATCATAGCCTTAACATTTTCATAAAATGGTGTTAGTTTTGTGGGCGGTACTTATGAGTACAGTTTCCTTTTACGAAACAATTTTAGCTCACACAGTTTTCTCATAGCTGTGCGTCCAAGTTAAAATTTGCGTGTTCTGCTGCCATGCAAATATTGAAAACCAATTCACGTATTCAAATTAAACAATTCACGTGGAAATAACTTGTCATGGGCTACGCAACATAACGTTTATATATTCGCTACGTGATATTTCGAATTAAAAAAATTCAAAAAAATACAGGGAAATAGTGGCAAATGCAACAATTTTTTAAAATTCAAAAGTTGTCCAGTTTGAGTTTCCTAATATTTGGTTACGTTGTCCGTGGCATGTTTTTTGTCTGTGAATTGTTTCATTTGAGTAAGTGAATTGGTTTTCAATATTTGTATAGCAGCAGAACATGCAAATTTTGACTTTGACGCACAGTTATGAGAAAACTGTGTGAGCTAAAATTGTTTCATAAGAGGAAACTACTCACGAGTATAGTTTACACTGTAAAAAAAGGACTTAAATATTTAGAAAGTAATTAACGTAAACGCAGTATGGACTGTTACCATACTTCCGCCTTGTAAATATGCACCTTTTACATTTGTTGCAGTACAAATCTGGTAACTTCAGTACACATTTGACGTTTTATGAAAAAGTTTAGGAGTACTACCATGGATGTTGGGAAACAATTCTACCATACCTACTTTCTTAGTGCTCCCATACGCACTGTGACAAATTTACAAATTACTTTTGAGTGTACAAAACTAATACTATTTCATAAAAATATGAAATTTTGTTGCTAAACGCACATTAACACACTTTATATGTATCTGCAGATCAGTTCTGCGCAGGCCTACTTAACCCTTTTTTCACACACCCCCTCTGACAGTTACTTTAGATTATGTTACGTTAGTTTACAACATTGCAAATTTTCCAAGTCTCCTTATTTTGGCAAGACACCGACTCCTTATTTTACAGCTTGTCCCCTACCCTCCAAATTGTTAGCAAAAGTCTCTAACAGAGCATAATCTGCGATTCAATTGGCCACGAACATTTATGTGTCGTCATTTACGTGTGTTACTTACGTCTTTACAGAGATTGGCCTCTCTACCAGTCATAACAATATCGGACAGCGGGAGACGTCACTTGGAGTCAAGTCAACTGTCAGAAAATAACGAGAATTTTGCAAATCTCGATTTATGTGTACATCTGCAGCTTCACTTCACGATCAGTGACAGCGTGAATTTGTGTATAAACTTCTCACGTTTGACTGTATTGAGGCAACACGTGTTTGTGATTTGTGGCTAGAACCTCAGAACGTTCGCATTTACATTTGGGCTCAAGCTAGAATTCAAACAACTGTAAGCTCGTGTCGCTTTCTCGATTGGTCCGTGACTTACGCGACACCTCATGCAGAGCGCTGAGCCAATAACAAGCAAGGCAGTTAAATGCAGGCCCAATCCTGTGACTTCACACAGTGTCAGCGAGCAGCCAAGATGGGGTGACGTGGGACACTTTTATAAAAAAAATTATTTACTTTCTACGTATGTCATCTGTGAGTGAACATGAATTTATTTCCGCGTAGACATCCATGATTTGAAATTTATCACAAGTTAATTTATTTACTCAGTGCTACCTTATGTGGGAAAAGTATTTTTTTTTTCGGAATGTCCCAACTCATCCACGTGTATCGAGTCCCCCCATCTTACGGTAGCTGTTGTCTGCATCACTATAGGCGATTCCGGATAAAGTGAGCACTCAAAACAGCCCTGCTAAAGTTATATTTGAAGGGTATGGGGGAATACAATGGTAACGCGCAATTTTAAAATGTTTGAGTTTTATGCTGGAACGCAATAGTAAACTCATGCTGTACACTACGATATAAGAGATTAAGCAATATAACCACAAATGGCAGCTCAGTGCACAAATGATTCTATTGTAGGCCACGCTTTCGTAGCTAATTACATCAATAAAATAGTGATAAATATTATTTTATTATTGTGTAGTTGCTTATTTTTCATTGGTTGTACACTACAGTAACTAAATCATAATTTTTGAAGAATGATGATTTTAATTAAATTTCGTAGTCAAATTGTACCTTATCTTTACATGTGCATAACTCAGTTGTGATACATTGTGGGTTACCATTGTCTCTCCCCATGCCCTTCATTTATGAGACACGTCGGTATGTTCCGCCACGTGTAACTTTATTGTTGAGTCGACGAAATCTCATGAAGACAGGATGGTAATTTTGATTATGATTAATTTTGCATGTGTAGGAAAATGATCGTAAATAATGCCTCCATATATTTGCTCGCGTCGTTTTGATATAAAATCCCAGTTATGTGGCGAGTCGGTAACACTCAGGACTTGCATTCGTGAAGTCCCGGGTTTGAATCTCAGCTCCGGTCATCCTGATTTCGGTTTTCTGTTGTTTATCGAAATTGTTCTAGGCGATTTCTGGGATGGTTCTCAAACAAAGGCCATGGATGGTTTCTCTGTGTTCCTTGTATACAGTTGTGTGTAATAGACTGTATTACTAGCCTCGCTGTAAACTAGACTCAACGTTGCTCCTATTTCTTATTGTTTAGTCAAGTAACAGAAGATGCAACTGGTGTTAAAATTTTGGGTTTAAAAAAAAAAATATTTTTGAAGTAACATCGGTGTCGTAAGCATTTGATTTTTTGGGGGGGCGTGTCCCCCCCCCCCCCCCCCGTTTACGACGCCCCTGCACCTACAAGCTCGTTAGAGGTTCATAAACGACGGAGCGTTAAGGGTACGGAAATGTACCATGTCGAGAGAACAACTGGTATATTCAATCGTCAATAAAATCTGAACTACTCATCAAAATTCGATGAAATTTTTTGCCGAGCAGGTATTTTATCAACAGGCGTTTATTTATGAAGCATTATGCGGTAATTTGCTTTACTTTCGAGTAAAAAAAATTATAAGAAAAAACTGTTTTTAGAAAAATAAGGGCAGGAAACCACAAGATCTACAAAACTGGAAATCTATAATTTTTAATATAATATCTAGGCCTCTATAATAACAGAATTAAAAAAATACTCGGCTGTTCATTTGAAAGTAACTCGACTAAGTGTTTGCTGTGGTATTTAAAGCTTATGCCATTTTTCAGCAGCGAATAATTAAGTCAACTAGAGGGGGCCGATGCCTCGGATAATCCAAAATCACGGATAGTCCACTTTTGCCCTTTCTTATATCTCAGAAGAAATAAATAAAAAGCGTCAAATTTATTCCTACACTAAAAGGCAGAAATTTAATACAGTAACCCCTCGATTATTTACATTAAAGATTAGGCGGTATGCACTTATAATCTAAAAACACAGATTATAAAAAAGTTATGATATTTTATTTATTCAAAGTTTTAAAACCCGTTAACCCACCCATTCGCTACACAATCTTGTTAATCAATTCATACGTGACATTAATTGTTTCTCTTGCTGGAAAATACGTAAATCTTCTTTAACCCTATCAAAATTCGATTGCGGGTATGTATAACACATTGTTAAATATTTTGCAAGTAAACACAGCGTGTGTTTATAAATAATTAAAAATTAAATAATTAAATATGTTTTCAAATTTTATTAACTATTGAAATTTAAATATTTTGCACGGATAATCCGCACTCGGATAATTGGGAGTCTACTGTAGTTTTTATTCCAGCACAGCTTATGTTTGTCTGACCTTTTACGAAGATGTAAATTTTTTACACAAAATTTATTTCGTTGCTCTTGTTTATTTGTATAAAATCTCTTAATAATTGGGTTTTAACTTCATTTTAATGTTGTTGGATTTTTAGAAGTTCATGAATTTTATGTAAGACACAAAACTGTGACTTTCTTATGGACTTAATTTCGCTCTGTTGTGTTTTTATAATATTTCTTTAACTGCCTAAGCAATACAATATGGTTACTGTGTGTTCACATTAAACTGAGCTCTCCCAAATAATTATAATAACAAAAAAATGTATTTTATTGTGGCCATAGTTATTAAATTTGAGACTGGTAAAACGTTTACATAGGTTTTTAGTATTATAAAAGTTTTCAAAGTGAAAATAGTAAAGACAGACCCGAAATATTTTACAGAAAATTTTAAGCAATGCTAGATTTATCGTGAATCCTACAGTAACCTTACACAACGTCCTCTGTGACAACGAATTATTACATTATCTTGTAGTTTTGTAAGTACTCTTGTCCATTTATCAAGGTCATCATCCCTAATGTGTACTTTTTTCACATTAAGGGCGCGGCTACCGCAATTTTCATCGCCATTTTTTAATTTTTTTATTTGTACCAGATATTTTTTTTCTTCTTATTTTAGACACAAAATGTGACTAAATTTGGTTCTTGTGAAATGTTTTTATCTCTCATAGTTTTCGCGTAATGGCTTGTTAATGTCATATTTTTGCATGTTTCCGTTTTAACGACTACACCAAAACCAATTCATATACCAAACTCAAAAAAATCACACTGGATAAAGACATTGCAGGCTACAATGACATGCTCATAAAATTAAAGAATAAAAATGATTTGAATTTTAAAAAAATGCTGAAACTGAAAATAAAAATTTTAAAAGTTCAATATATTTTTTTAAAAAATTTTTTTAAAAATACAAATAATTTTTATTCTTTAATTTTATGAACATGTCATTGTAGCCTGCAGTGTCTTTATCCACTGTGATTTTTTTTAGTTTGGTATATAAGTTGGTTTTAGTGTAGTCGTTAAAACGGAAACGTGCAAAATATGACTTTAACAAGCCATTACGCGAAAACTATAAGAGATAAAAAAAATTTCATTAGAGCCAAATTTAGTCACATTTTTTGTCTAAAACAAGAAAAAAAAATATCTGGTACGAACACAAAAATAAAATAATGATGATGAAAATTGTGGTAGCCGTGCCCTTAATACTTTTTTTTTTCACCCTAAAGTATTGCAGATATAAAACAGTTGTCCAGTTTTGCTGAAAATATTTTTTTTTGTCACGTAGCCTAATTTTTCTAGACAAGTATATACTGTAGGATGATTATACAATAAATTATTTTTTACAATTAAATAATGAATGAAAACATTGGGAAAAAAAAGTGAAAAGTATTATCAACAAATCTGAAAGACGGCTTTGCGATATCTGCTTCGTTTTAAAGTAAAAATACATATTGTATATATATCTCGCCGTATCAGTAGTAATAAGCCTTAAACTGTAATGCTTGCGTAGAAAACCCGTAAAACCCTTAATATGAGTCATTTACTGTTATTTTAATTCTTAATAGTCAGAATTAACAAAATACGTAGCCCATTTTATAGTTTCAATCAGTCTCTTCACATATCTCTTTATCCAAGGGAACCTTAGTGTAAAAGGTTTTTCATTGGCAGGCTGATTGCATGCCACGCCCCTCTAACATTCGCCTGATGCGAAAGGGGAAGGGGGAAGTACCATCAAATTTCCCTATGAGTAACCTAGAATTCTCTTTACGTCAGCACGGGATGTCTCGTTTTTCATCGGCCAGTACAAACATATTTCCCATCCCCCGCCCGACCTCGTCGATGGCTTTTATTTTTCATAGAGAACTGTGTTTTTTTTTGGCGGGGACCCGCCCTTGCGTTCAATAGGTCCGACCGTCGCGTGGCGGAGGCACGCAGTTGTCGACCTTATGACACGGAGCGTTTTATGAGACGGCCCATCGCGTGTTCCAGCGGCCGAATTGAAAGAGTCGTGGAGCCCGACCGTGCGTGTGTGCGTGCGGACATCACAACTGGTGTTAAATAATTCAGTGGCGCCATATGTCCACCCCCACCCCCTTAATTCTGCCGTAGTGATGTCGGCTGCTGCCGTGTCGCTTGCAAGCCAATAACTGCCACTGATACACGAAAGCGGTGGGTGGGTAGGATAGGGGAGGGGGTGATGAGCATGTGTGAGCATTAAATGTCATTTCACCTCCTCCCCCTCCCCTAGCCAGCTGTACACAGGGACCTTTTCAATTTATTATTGAGCATTATTTTTTTTGCCCGCGTGCGTTTGTATGTGCTTGCCCCCCCTCCCCATATATGCGCGTGGAGGGGTGGTTTATAGGGGTTGTTGGAGGAAAGGGGGTTGATTTATTTACTGGGAAAGCGGGGGTGGGCGTTAAATATAGGGCGAGAGAGCGTATTGTATGGTCTTTTCTGCTTTCCCCCCTCTTTTTACCACCCCTCCCTGCACGCACACGTTTAGGGTGGGGAGGGAGGGGGAAGCAAAAATAAATGTTTTAGTCCTTTTATTTTTTTTTTTTGCGGCGCGTGGACGAGTGTTGTCGAAGCGTGCTCTGGAATCGAGATGACGAGAGGGGGTGGGGGTGAGAGAGAGTTGTTAGGGGGGTGGGGGTGGTCCAGTGGCGGATGCTGGATTGTGGTGGACCGCGGAATGACGCGGACGATGATGTGTGATGGCGATTGTCGTTGACGCTGTCAGTCATCGACGACCACCACTCACCCCCCTCCCCTCTCCAGTTCCACCCCGTCCCCTCAGCCACGCCACTCGGACTACCTAATTGACGTCCTCCGAGCTCAACAGCGCTGTAAACAACCCCCCTTCCCTCCTCAAACACCCCTTCCATCCTCGTCGCGTGCCGACTGTTCACTTGGGACTGCGCGTCGAAGATCGAGGGGCTGTAAGGGCGGTACAGGTGCGTGCACGATGTCCCACGTCGCCTCTACGCGAGGCACAAGCTGTTGTGCGTTCCGCGTCCTGGCAGCTAGACTGCGTAATTTCCGAACATAAATACATTATTTTTATTTCGCGGGACCAGCTTAAGGTGCCTCCCTGCCTAGATATAGAGTGCGTTTGTGTGCATGAGTCACAAAATAGATGGAACATTAAGGTGGCAGTCTGTCCAGACCGCCGAGCAGTGTGCAGAGCTTCGTCCGTTACCAGATTAATCGAAAACTTCTCGTGAGTGCTTTAGTTTTATGGAAATTCTTATTTATCCACAGTTTTAATGATATTGAATTAATCGCCTGAAATATCCTCTGTATCAGCGGGGGTCGCACCAGGATCCGAAATGAATAAAATGTAGGTTCGACAGGTGCTGAACACCCTACAGAGTATAATTTAACGTGATTTTTCCTATCCATGTTTTCGCCAAGTTTTTAGATTACTAAGTTTTCTGCGTCGTTTTATTAGTTACTCGACAGTAGCTTCTGTGTCCCACTTCTAGCTCGATAGATTGATAGATACATATAGAGAGTGAGAGATAGAGAGAGCGAGAGAAGGTGATGAACCGCCTGAACTAACACATGTTCTACATGAGCTCAGACAGGGGTGTCCACAAGGGGGGATCATTGCGCAAGCTGCGCATTTAGAAGGGAGAATTTTTTTTCCCAAGAATAAAATTTTAATTATAAACAAATAGTGTTTTCATGATTGTAAGTGCTATCTTGGTATTACCTACAAAGTAGGCTAGTACAAACCAGAGCTGTTGTATTGGTTTACGATTGTTTTTACGAAATGGTAGCATAAATATCTCTCCAGTACTATAGCCGTCTCTTGTAGAAGGCCGCGGCCTCAGATCTGGCAACACTGTCAGGAAGGGTCATTTTAACACTTATTTTAACCTTTCAAAGACAATAACTCTACCTGATTCGTTATTGTGCCATACATACCGGCGAATCAGGGGAAGCCGTTGCCGTTGGCAAGACAAAAGAAGTGTTAAAATGACCCTTCCTGACAGGGTTGCCAGATCTAAGGCCGCGGCCTTCTACTAAAGACAGCTATGCCAGTACTGAAGTGTGACTAGTAGTAAATTTGTTTTTAGTTTTTGTGGGAGATTTTTTTTTTTTGGGGGGGGGGAAGGGTCCAAATTGGGTTTTGGGGGGGGGGGATGGGTATCCGTACAGCCGTCTAAATCTATACTTATTCTTCTTAGACACGTCTTAGAGGGTCGTAAAGTTTCTGCCTTTGAAGCTTACACTCACAAAGTTTAAATTAGAAATTGACATAAATCAATTATTTTTTAATGAATTGATTTTTTATGTTATCTCTTTCAAACATCAAAAGTTACACGCAAAGCTCTTGGGGAATACTTCAATGTTATACGTTGTTTTTTAAATTCAATAATAAATGTATAAAATGAAATTTAAAATGTGTACTTTACATAAAATCATGAGCGTACAATTTTTTAAAAGGCTTTCTATAGAAACTCAGCTATTGTTTGAAATAGCATACTGTTCTTTTAAATTGGCCCATTTAGAATTCATTATCGTTAAAGTTGATTCCCTTGTAAACACCGTATATATGCAAGCTGGGTAGTACAACAGCTTACATACCTTTGCCGCACGTGCCAGAAATTAATTAAACGATTTATGTGGCTCTACACAACCCGTAACCTCGAGTTAACAACCTTATGATACGACCCTACTGTTAATTACAGCTAGATCTTCCCCGGGTCTGATTGGAGAGTGGGGAGGGAAACAGCCGCGTAGCCATGGAGACAGAAGTGTCCAGTGTTGCCAGGTTGCGGAATAATTCCCTCCGTGTAGATTTTTTTTCTTTTTGCCATGAAAAGGGATTGAGGGATATTTAGCTGACCCAGGGATTTTTTTAAACTTGTGACTTGCCTGAATAAAACAAACTTTTAAGGGGAATCAGCACCCGCCGTTTAGGAATAATGTAACTCCTACACTTAATTTGTCCTACACATTTTCTTTAATGTTTTATGCTTCGACAAGGTACAAGGAATAGTTTATTACATTGCATACAGTAGAGGCATTGTTAAACTACTATTGTTTATACTATATCTGTGACCATCTGCAGCAAATATGGCTGTCTTCCTCAGGAAGATTACTAATCGAAAACTAAGCAATATAGTGAAGGTGCGACAAGTTGGGAACGCTAAAATTGTAATATCTATGCTACGTAAGACTGGGACGTTGTAAAAAATCTCGTTGTATGGAACTTAGGCTACAGCGAAAATGTAAGAATTCGAAGATGGTAGCTTCTGATCTCCCTTAATGGGACATTTCCGTCTGTGTAATTAGTACATATATTTGTAACAAGGGTGTACGTATCTGTTGTATTGGTTTCGGCGTTATCTTTGTCATGTTTTGTGTTGGATACTGTACTATGTCTGGTTGTTGGTTTTTGCTGCCTACGTGAAGTGGTGTGTAATATTGAAGCACCAGGGCCGTCTACGCCGAAGAGAAAGAAATAAAACAGAAAAGAAGTAGTAAATGTGAAGGAAACATGCCAGGTAGGAGTTTCTTGAAGTAGTCTGCAGGGGTTTTTGCTTTAGAAATCTTGGCAACGCTGTGGATCACATTGAGACGTGGACTAGGAAGTCTTCAGAGTCCTCCCTTCCCATAGATAGGAGGGATTGAAGGGCTCTCCCCCGTCATGGGGTGGCTTCCCTAGGAAGGAATGCCCCTTGGCTCACTCCCGAGTAGCAACCCCCTCGACTACTGCCAGCACGGCCGTGTGTTTGTTCCCCTCTAGTTCCTCCACCCTCGCCGGCTTATTTAATTCAAGCCACCCTCTACAGAGCAAGGGGCGAGGTCTTTGTGTACACACGTTCTGTCCCGCCATTATGAAGGATGCAGTAGTCAGCTGTCTCCTACCCCTCATCATACACCCAGTCCTCCTCGAAACACGTGCGCCGTGGGAAATGCCGCTGCCGGCGAACTCAAGCATGCAGGATTTCCAAATCTAACTTCTTCTCGTGTCAACTCACGAAATTCCCTGGCCTCTACACATGAATTGTTACAGTTACTGTTTTCTACAAAAATGCTTCTGATTTTCGATTGGTGATATTTGACTTATCTGTTTTATTTATACCCCCCGTAGTTTATTCACTCCAGTTTGTTCTACGACCAGTTATTTTTGCGCCTCCTCATATTGACGCCCTGTTCTGTCACGCCGCTCGAGCCGTCCTCAAGCAGGCCCTGCATTGGTTGTCATATCTCAACACGCGCTTAGCCAACAAATACGTAGTTCGCATCAAAATTGTTATTGGTTGCCACTTTCATACCCAGGGACAGGAAACTTCCGCGGATTTTTTTTGCACCGGCTTGTTTCAATGCCTTGAATGCTGTAGCGCTGCTTCGTGTCAGTGATTGGATGTTCAGAGTCTTGCTGTTCCAAACACTAATCACAAACGTGTACAGAGCTGAGAATGTGCGCATTAAGGCCTCGCTCCCTAGTTTAGCGATGGTTTCAAAAATATTTTTTGTAACGCTAATTAACACGTATATCAAAAATGTCTTTGACAGTTTTAACATTTATATATCAACGTTTGTATATGAATTTTTCTGTTGCAATACGCCAAACTGATTTTTAGACTTTTGCCCCCGAAATAGTACACATTTTGTTGTGAGAATAGGCCAAAATGAAGCAAAATATTTTTTGCTCGCAAACGGTACATTATTTTAAAAAAACGCTCTGGCAAAATTGTGTATCGTATGACTGTACACGGTCTCAAATTTTTCCAAAGTATTCGGTTAAAAAATGTTTGAGTTATTTGCAATTGTTTGAAATAAACGAGAGATCATGGCCTTAATGTGGGTTCACAATTTATAACGTAATTTTCACAACTTCTCGAAACTGATCGTGCGCGTACAGTTGCTGACGTAAGAAATGGTTACATTTAGGGATTTTAAGCGACTGTACGTCTTGGCTCTGACGTGTCTTGGGGTTTGACTGGCAAATCACAGACTTGTGAAGTTGTAGTAACGTTATTGTGATTGGCGAAGTTAAATGAGAGACATTACTTCACAAAAACACGCTGCCAATAACTATAAAGCAGAATTGCATATGTGCACGTAAGTCACTGAAACAAAGCGAAAATTAGGGGTCCCTAGTTATATTTCATTTCATGTGCGGACGGATAGGACATGGACCAATCAGAGCAGAGGAGTCACTGAATGTCCGCCATGATAGTTTAATCTACAAAAGTCACGGGAGCGAAACAAAACGGGAACAAAGAAATCTAGTGTTTCGAAGTATGTTTTATGTTGCCAATTAATGTTTTACGTTGTGCAGTTTATTGGGACTTTGTTTTTGTATTTTATAATCATCTCCAAATACAATTTCACTTCAAGTATGTCCAAACGGCTATATTCCATATAGCAACAAATGCTTTTAGAGTATTCGAAAAACTGTAATTGGCCGAACCTAACAGTAAGACTTCAGTTGCGACGGGGCCGCGGTAGTCGAGAGGTCAGACATCTCGCATCCCACTTAGGCGATCCGGGTTCGATTCCCGGCGTGGTTGGTCCTCGGATTGTCGCATAAAGGAATCGTGTCGGACGATGCCGTTGGTCGGCGGGTTTTCTCGGTGATCTCCCGTTTCCCCGCCCTTTCAGTCCGACGCCGCTCCACACTCACCTCATGTCACCCCTGACTCACTCACTCTCTCATTCAATTATCTACGTTTCTGGTTATGCACAATTTTTACTGTTGTGTAATATGTCCTGTGCTTATGTTTTTTTAAGTTGTGAACCCACCTTTAGCCATCGAAATATGCTGGTGTAAATTCTTTTCGCGAATATCAGTTGTCCCTACACATTAAAGTATCACAACAAACCGGTGCATAATATTATTTAACAATGAGGGATGGAATAGAAGGTTTACGTAAAGGCCATGTAATATTTCATTTATTTCGAACAATTGCAAATAACGTGAATATTGTTTTAACCAAACGCTTAAAAAAAAAAAAAATTTGACTGTGTACAGTCATACGATACACAATTTTGCCAGAGCGTTTTTTTAAAACAACGTGCCGTTTGCTAGCAAAACAATGTTTTGCTTAATTTTGACTTATTTCGACAACAAAATATGTGATATTTCAGAGGCAGAAATCTAAAAATCCGTTTGGTGTATTGCAAGAGAAAAAAATAAGATACAAACGATGATATAAAAGTGTTAAAACTGTAAGAATGAATTTTTAATACATGTATTATTAATTTGCGTTAAAAAAAAAAAAAAGTACTTTCGAAACCACTGCAACACTAAAGAGCGAGGCCTTAAAAGAGTTTTATCCTTTTCAGATAGAATTCACGTTTTTCTTATAAATCATGGAATAGAGAGATCGTTTTACTTTTTCCGCGTTGACAAGGCATAGTTTATTCTTTCATTCATTTTATGGAATCTATATTGCATTGTTTCTGTTATTTTTATGACGTCTGTAGTCAAGTAGTAAAGCAACATTGTCAATTGCTTCCCGTTGCAAAATAATGAATACACTATGATTCCAACAATTTCAGAAAATTGATTAAGTTTGTATGTATGCCCTTTCGTGACAACAATTTTGCTACATCGACTGGAACAGATGTTATCGAGAATAAATGGATGAATCCAAGGTGGAAGGGACGTTCTTTGCGCTGAATCATGCACATTCCTGTCTGATCTTCGCAGGAAGACGCCTGCGAGGACTCGACGTCACGGTAGTTCTTCGACGTGAACTAAAGACGGTGGCGCTGCAGGCAAGGAAATGTTTTCTGCAAACATCCCCCTCCCCCTCCCCTCTTCAAGACCCGTCTTACGTCCAACGAGCGGAGATCCCGTGTCAAGAGCCGCGCGAAAAACATCGCCCAGGAGATTTTTCACTTTCTTTCCTTCCGTCCCTCTTCCCGCTCCTTGATCTACTCTTTTTTACGCCCTTGTTGGCACGCAACCTCCCCCCTCCACTTTCATCTCCTTTTCCGCTTCCCTCTATCCCCAGCCTCTCCCCATCTGCTCCGGCGACTAGCTTTTATGAGATCGATGTTTCTTGGCGGCCGGGTAGAATGGGAAGGTGTTGAGAGAAATTACTTCTGGAGGGGGGAGAGGTGGCTGACACATGATAGGGCCAGTCGTTCGCCTCGCTGGTTGGTCAATGACGTGTCGACGAGGAGGGTTTCCTTCGTACAAGCTTGCTAGATCACTCTCCCGTACCTGTGTCACAGAATATCGAGAAATACAGTCATTTTATCTGTGGTGAAAACAATTTTTCAATCCCTTGTTAAATCTGTAACTATGCTGCGTTGCAAATGAGACTGTTTTTTTATTCTCAGCAGTTTTTATACACGCAAATCACAGACGTGTTGTGTCTCAGTAAGCTTGCTCTGATTGGCATAGTTCAAATTACTGACGCCTCTGAGCCAAGACACGCTGCCAATAACAGGGTTGTTACAGATCTGGAAAACCTGGATAAATTCAGTGAAATTGCTTGCCAGGAAATTAAAATGCGTAATACAAAATTCGCGCCTGTTGATTTTGACTTTTCTCGAAAGTCCTGCATTTACAATACTTTTGTGAATGGTGATAATGTTAACTCTTTACATGTTTTTTTCTTTCAATTTTTAATAAAACCGCGACTTTGTAATTTATTTATCATAATGTTAAAATGCAAACACAGGACGTACATAGTTTTGTTGGTTTATGATAGTGTTACAAGTTTGAGAGGACAAACTTTATATGTGGGCAATTCCCATGAGTTCTTTGGGATAGAGGTCTTATAATAACAAATAAAAGAGTTAAATTAAGTACTGGATATAATAGCTCACAAAGCTACGAAATACACAAAACAGTAATCAACTAGAACTCTCACAACACAATTAGTTATGCACACAATTACTCCTGTGTCACAGACACGTTAATTACCTTTGACAATTAAAGCACAAGAAAAGTCTACCATCAATTAACTAAACACTATAAATCACAATAAAATTCAGTCATATATCCAATCAACAGTCTTTATAATAATGACAATGTACAACCTTATCAGTCCGAAGTGGTGATGGCTCACCATGTGCTGCGCAGCACCCCGAGTGCACCGCTGTCTTCACTCTTGAGGTCTTCTGTTCGACTCCCGTCGCGCACCTCCTCTTCGCCTGTCAGCCCGCCGCAGCAGTCCTCTTGTATCGCCAAACACTGCTCCGAACGTAGCCCCCTGCCG
>PNEQ01079084.1:0-63646 GCA_003012365.1 Medauroidea extradentata
GGTCGAAGGACTGTTGAAAGAACAGTGCTCCATTTACGACGTAGACGGAGTGTAGGGTGGAAGGACGGGATACGGAAGAGAGTAAATGTGTGTAGCGAGCGATCAACGACCCATACAGAGGGGTTGCTAGCTTGCTAAGTGCCGCCTCCCCATAGTGTATGTGTGATGGTAGGAGGTTGGCACGTGGCGACCCCCCCTAGCAACACAGGCTCCGCGCGCCACTGAGCCAAGTCACTTCCTCCCCAGGAAGCGACGCGACTGGCGCGTATATCGCTGGCGCCAGATAGGCACGCCCGGCCGAGCCGTATACACGACATAGGCGCCTCCCTTTACGGCGTCGCTTCCTCCACAACAGCTGGCGCATAATTAATGATCAGTCGCGCGGGAAGGCTTCAGTGATTCCAGATACTGAGCTCTTCTCCTTTCAGCTGGCGATCGATGGGCGCTCGGCAACTTGCAAGCATTATTACGTTATTAATTATTGCTTATTAACGCGTCGCTCGCTTAGAGAGGCGGCTGCGGCTATCAAGTAGGAGGAGGTTGTCTCTAAGGTAACTGCATGCCTGATCTTCACTGGAGAAACCGCGCCAACTTCAGCCTTATGGGCGTTCTATACGAGACGGTGTCTTGCGTCACCTTGACTGCTTCTTGCCTTGCGGATAAGTTTAAGAGGTCTAATGTAAAACGCACGTAGTAATGAACAAAGACTCGCAAATTTCTGGTATTAATTTGATAAATCATTTAATTAGTAAAAATGGTATAATTTTTGCTTCGAAAGAATTACGTTATATGGTAACAATGACGTTCAGCAAATCATCGCGACATTTTGCGATATCTTCTCTCTTTAGGGACCAATACTGTATAAAACTTTCTCGTGAGGGACGATACGTCACTCGGGGGATTTATCTTTTGTCATAGTTGGTCACTCTAACTTAAGCTTAGTTTAGTTGCATGTGGTACTGGATTGAGGTCCACAGCTGTACGTAGCATTTAGTTCCAATATATCCTGTTTATGTATCTTAATGTTGTCTTTGACTTATTTTTTATGTTGTACACCTACTACACTCGGCACAAACAATCTTTTAATAGTGTTCCAGAATATTTAAGAAGGTAGATAAGTACTTTTGAAATTGTAAAAGTAAATTATTTCATTGGAAATAAATTGTATTCAAATAGTTTAAACAGAAAGTTAGAATTAAAAATAAATGAACTTTGTCGAGCGGTAATATTTTTGATAATATAGTGGTTTTAATTTAATTCGTATTCGTAAATACCGTAGGATGTGTGACTTTTTTTTAAATCGTATCGTATATCACTAAATTTTTGGTGTAATATATTCACTTTGGTTCGAAACATAATAATAATAATCATGACATCGTCGTGAACAGAAAGTTTATTTTTTAACCCTAATAAGTATTGCGGCAAAGAGCTTTTTATAACAGCGCAGAAATATTTACAGCAAGTTGTGACTCTTGATTGATAGTAAAAATTCACACAGCACACCTTAACTCAATTTTCTTTATACTAAAACAGTACAAAAATGAGATCACTAATTGTTATCATTCAACCGTACAAAAATTTAAGTTTTGGTGACGAACCGCTGAAGGTTATAAGTAGGTTATAAAAATTAATTACCTAGCTCTTGAAATGTGGAATAAAATCTTTATTTATCCGCGTAATGCTTTCTTACAAAATGTCAGACCTACAACAATATAATCATTAATTAAAAATGTATACATAGTAAAAACATAAATCTTGGTTTGACACAGTCATATGGTATTCCAGGTATGACAGAGCAAAAAAAATAATAATAAATAAATGGCCTCCATTTTGAAAGACTACACGAGACATAAGCAATTTACATAGTAGTCTCATAACCTTAGCGAGTCTGATAAACTTTTGAAGTAAATAAAATACCCTAACATATTTAATTGTGAGGAACATACAGACATACGTACACACACAGAGACTCACAGTATCATTGATAGAACATTTCCTCCTAGGATAGCGTGCTAAGAGGGAAGCAATATGAGTGACATTACTACGAGTGTCTAGACTAATATGACCTAAATGCTCGGAGCACTGATTTGGCGCGCACTGATGTTGTAAAAGTCTTTATTCTACATGTTATATAGCGATGAACCAATCATGTGATTCGTTGAAATCATGGCGTTAAGATCGCCGCCTATCACGAGCTTCAATATGCATTGCTAGAGACAGGAAAAATTCTCGGCTGCACTGTCCTGTGGGCTATCCTCCAAGAATGTCTGTGCACTTAAGACAATAATTGCACACAGGCCTCTCGCTGACACAGTAATACCACATGACAGGGTCTGCGTGCAGTTGCTTCTTCATAATTGGTTCAGGACTCTCTGGAAGGTGTCAAATGAGTCAAGAACTAATTACGAACGTGACACAAACCTACAGTTGTTCGAATTATAACATGTACGTAAAACAAAACGTGTATTTTCCAGCTCATTATTCATTACTAAATGTGAGGAAATAAGTTTTTTTTACGAAACTGTTTCACATGTGTCCATTATACCAACGTCCGAACACACTTCGGACAGTGATGGAATGTCGTTAAGAAACCTCGCTTATTAGATCAAAGTTCTTAAGTTCTCAATCATAGCTAAAACGCCGATTTAAGACTGCCATACTTTAAAATGTACTAACCGGACGTATGCGAAACTCACATAAAAACGTTAACTGAGATTAGCTACAAACTTTTTACTAATTTATTTAGACGGTCACCGCTCAAAGCCCTTGATAAAAATTGACCAGCGGGAATATTGCATGCTAGTTCAGTGCTTGGCTCGTTGTAGTGAAGCGGCATTTGATGCTGGCTTGAAGGTCTCCCTTATAGCTTCTCTTCTTAGCCTCAAACGCGCTAAACCGATGTAAGCAGGCGGCGCCCTTACCTAAGTGGAACACTGTCTCTACTTGTTTGTGTTGCGTATAGTGTTTGTATGCTTTTACAGGTGAAGCAGTCTGCCAAAACCTGTTTTAGCCATTCTGAAAACCCAAAATTCGTTATTGTATTTGATGTTTCTTATATTTAAAGTGTTGAATTGTTTAAAGCGTGTTTTATTTTTAATACACACACATGTATTATTGGTAACAAGTTGAACAATTTCATCAAATTAGATCAAACAGGCATAACCAAAACTTAAACCATTAATGGCGCCAAACAAGGACATCTCTTGAACACTATTAATGTATCTCGGTACTCCCCTTTTACTTTCTGGATTTGACATCAAAGTTTTGCGTACCTCCTTCCACGTCGTCTCGAGGTCCTCATCCCACAAAGATATGTAAGGTCCATCAGGCTTTGCGGTATACATCAGAGTCACTTTACATGACACTTTAATTGCCGCCTGGATAGCTACTACTAATTTTTTTGCCCTCTGGATGAGCTTGCATCTCTTTCTTGGCAAAGCAGCCATGCGAGATTAGGTCATAGAATACACAGTTAACACTTCTTTCTTGGCTTAAGCATAGACTTCCTAGTTAGCAATTATTTCTTGGCACGGTAACCCAGAAAAACCGGTCATAGAATGCATCGTTAAGATCTCTTTATTTGGGAGGGAACCAAGCAAGACTCAACCATAGAATGCCCAGTAGGTACTTTTTGCTTGGAAAGGGTGCAAGCAGGACTGATTCATATAATGCTCTAATGGGGATTTCTTTCTTGCTAGGTAATCGATCAAGACTTATTCATAGACGGCTCATTTTGCTTTTCATTCTAGGCAGAGGAGTCGAGTAAGACTGATTCATAGAGTACCCAGTTGGCATTTATTTCTTGGCAAGGGAGCTAAGAAATACCTTTTGATAGAATGCCTAGTTGGCGTTTCTTTCGTGTTAAAGGAGTCGAGCAAGACTGATTCATAGAATTTCAATTGGCATTTTCCTTGGCAAGAGAGCCAAGCAAGACTCGGTCATAGAATGCCCAGCTAGTATTTCTTTATTGGCAAGGGAGCAGAGCAAGTGTCATTAATTGAATGCCCGGTATTGGCATTTCTTTCTTAGGAAGGGAGCCAAGCAAAATCTATTCGCAGAATTCCCAATTGGTATTTTTGTGGATATATTTCTTTGTGTTATCCTCTTCTGGCGATACCCTCTACCTTGCATTCTGTATAATTTTATATATTTCTAATCTATGATTGCTTGAGCTGTGTTCTGTTACTATCTAGTTAGTTATTATTCCATAAGCCGCTTTAATAATCATTGTTACATCTTTGCTGAACTCTGACTCGTGTACCAGAGCGTAATAATTTACTCTTTAAAATGGCGCACTCTTATACCATTAATGAGTAAAAAAAATCACTACTCCTGCCTGATCCGTGGTGCTAGAGTGCCATTGCTCAGGTTTGGTATTTACGTCGGCAGGGATTATAAGCGGCTTGCCACTGATTGGATCCAGTTTGACGCCTATCTGTCGCGTTTTAACGCTAAGTTCACTGTGTTTTGGGCAGACATATGTAAAGTGAAAATTCACGTTCTTCCACGTGAGTTATTGTAGAGATTGGTCGTTCCTCGCCACCCAGCAGCCCTGAGTGTTACAGTAATAGTCTAGGCGAGAAACTTCTTGACATGAACCTGCAGCTTCAATACCCTCCAGTAAACTATAGCACTTAAAAATCTGTGACCTAATGGTAATATACATGTTGCCTATAAACTGACAGTGTTATGCAATAAAGAATAAACTTTCAAAATACTGTCAAACAAAAAACACTGCCGTATAGTGAATGCCAAAACGCGATTCTGTGTTATGGTTTATTTAAATAGCTATTACATAATTTAATTAATATGAGGTTATCGATTTAATTGGGTTTTCAGATTTTGCTAGATGGCAATTAAATTTGTTTTATGTACACGTGGAAATGTGGGTTAGATTTTTTTGTGCTGTCCAAATGCAGTTGTTGTAACTAATAATAAAATTATTACACATGCAGATCAAGTTTAAATATATTAGACGAAAAATATAATCTTTGACATACACGTATACAAATACATACAACCCTATTGCTGTACGATTTGTGTGAAGGGTTCTAAACATTCGACCATTAAGTTCTGACGAATGTGTATTACTCTATTTAAATATAACTCGATAAACGTGTGTAATGTATAGCTAAAAATAAACATGTTAAGATTTGTATAATTCAACAATTTCCTCAAAATTATTTGAAAACTCAATATGATAATTGAGCTATAAAGAATTTTAAATACAGTTATTACTCTTAATAAGATGAACGATGCAATTGTGATTACTGTAGTTTGAACTATGTTATAAAAAATTATTTCTGACAATAATCTATTGTTCTTTAATGTAATAGTTTTTAGTTCAAAATATTTATTACGATAAAAGTTAATATAATGGATCTAATTATTCTTTCAGGTGATATTTAAAATGTTATGTAAGATATTAATATTGTTTTATAAATGAATAAAATATTGTTCCGCCTTCTTACGTTAAAACTAAGATGTATGAGATTCAAAATGTTTTATGTGTACTGCCTATAATTATTGGGTAATTGTTTGTTAGATGATGACTAATCCTATTGTTAAAATATATTTCATCATCTAACAAATATTAAACTAAAATTGTGTATATCAGTAAGTGGATTTTGATTCATAGATTAGTTAAAATATCATAATAATACTTTTTGGAATTGTTAATAGTTTTAATTATCTCCCTTTGACGTTGAAAGAAGCATCTTCATCATTGATTAACAATATTCCAGATGATGATTTATATGCATGCGTAACTATGAGCATCAATTTACTCGTACATGTATCATACGTTACCCATTTAAATACAAGAAACACAATAATAGTAAAATATAGACTCTAAAATTATAATAAAGAAATAATACGTAATAACGAGAAAATAAGGCACCAACTGTGTAAATAAATAAAACACGACTTTATACCGTCGAATTCAAAGACATAACTTAATACAAAGTAAATGCCTCACACTAAGTACAACATATGTTAAGCTATCGACTTATTAAAATATCCAATATCATGGAAAAGGATAAGGATAAACGTAAGTAAAGTCTGCATACTTATACTTTAAAATTTACAATACTAAATCACACGTCTCTCAGAAAGTCGAAAATCTCTGATTGACGGATCTGCAGAAATAATCAGGAACAAAAAAAAAAAAACTATTGATTGGCCAGTCGCTACAGCCAATCCTAAAACATCTCATAAAAATACTGAATGGTAAATATCTTTAGCCAACCAGGAATCAGACTTGAGCCCAGGACATATAACGTCAGAACAATATAAGGCAACAGGCCCTGCACCTCTGCAGACATCTGCTGAAATGTATACTGAAACAACATAGAGATGGACGAGGCTAAGGCGCGGCAGCCGAGAACAATCAGCCAACGGCCACGAAAGCCACCGAACATTAATATCGGAATAGATGTGATACTGAAGTAGTTTTCTGACAATACGGTACCGTACGTTAAATATACGTGCACAATAAAAAACCTTTCCGTAACACTATTCTGTAATTGATTTTGTACTGCAGAACATTGAGTCGGTGAGAAACATTAATTTAAAAAGATCGTCATGTTGGAAAATGCTAGAGTTAACCGTTTTCCAGTAAATCGTATGTGAAAGTATAACATTCATTATAACGACTAAAACATATGCTAATATAGTGAATGTCTTAACGGCATTGTAACCAAAAAAATAGTTGTGTAGCAATGATGTCGTTTGAACGGAATTTACGAGCGAAGATTTGTAACGTGGATGGTGGAACATTAGGTTACGTAGAAAAACCAAGAGGCTGTATTCTGTGATAAGGGAAACTGCAGTATTAAAATAAAACCAACAAGGTAATTATGTTAGCTAAATTTCACAAAATCGCAAACCCAGGTAACCCCACCGAGAACTGAACCTGGATCTCTATGGTCTATGCGTCCTAACCGCTGCGCAGACATTCCATGCTGTGACGTAAGAAGTTTTATTAGTCGTGGTATAAAACGTTTCACTTGGTACGAAGATTCTGAAAGAGGGTCACTTGAACCAATTGTGCAAAATATTATATTTTATAAATGTGCTACGGTATCATTAACGCAGATGGGTTAGAAAAGCAGTTACGTTATAAAGTAAGAAGTATTGTCAAGCAGCAAAATTAATTTAATTTATTAAAACCTTTAGAAGCGCTGACAGCAATCATGTAAGCAGCAAGAATAGTTTTGGAAAGTGCTTGTAAACCAGACATGAGCAGAAAAATTCGAAAATATAAAAATTTAGAGTTTTTGTAGTGACAAGCATTTGAACTACGAGTGTGTGTATTGGTGATGACGTTTCCATAATGTCACAAAAATAATGTACAACGTACCTCTAATACAGATTGTAATTTGAAGTAATAAATGCTTTATAATAATGAATATGTAATTAAAACTAATATATAGGTGATAAAAAGTACAGAACTAAATGAAATAGCGCAGAGCTATAGTGAACACGCTTGTGATTATAGCGCATGCACAATGTTTGAATCTTTTATTTCCACAACACGCTTGCAGACGACGCATATGAGACTTACGAACATTCTCCAGTGATCCAGTATTTGTCTGCTCTGCCTGTCATGCATTATACAAACGTAGCCAAAATTATAGTTCGTTTGCCACGGCACTTGAGTACACCTGGCTCGTTTAATGACCGCAGAAGAATTAGTCCAAGGGGTTCAGATCAGGTGACCTTGGAGAACATGCTACGTAATACGTAATACGTTTTGTAACTTAACTAATAAAATGTCTTATGTCACTTCGTGGGATGTCCGCTGTGCATAGCGGATATGACACACTCAGACCACAGCGATCCTATTTCAATTTTCGGTGGAAAATCGTAGATTTGCAATTTCGTGTAACGTTACGAACATTACCTTTAACTTGTTGATTTTTATTTTAGTACTGCAGTTGCCCTCACCGCAGAACGCAACAAAGTTTGCTATACTATACTATACTACTCAACATTACACCATTCACGTTACAAATTTTCGATAGTTTAAATCGTCCAAACCTCATAATTGTGATAAACCTCTTTGTTTGGTTACACCGTCTTGCAAAATTGTGGTCACGCCTGCATAAGTTTTAGACGTTAAATTAAATATAATAATTTGACATATGATTTTCCTTAAAAGGGCCGACTCTGACAATTTCCGAAAAGACGATTTTTTTTATTAATCTTCCATACCTGCTTAATTTTCTGTACTACGACATAAATTAATAACAGTGAAGTATTCTGAAGTTACAACCATAAATAAACTATTGTACACCACTTGAACAATGGAGAGGCCAATGGTTTTACCAAACTAAATCATTCTAATTCAAAAAAGTTATTGTTTAGACTATGTTAAGAGATTCGTTATTTAAATAACATCAAATACTTTACTCATATAATAATTAATACGTGATATAAACAGTCTACTTTCAGGGCAACGTTACTTTCACTATGTTCAATATGGAAATACATTTTTTTTTTAATTCTTCATATTTTTATCAACTTGGATCTCTGAAAATCTACACTCCGTTCAGACTCACCCTATTCACCTATATGTAAATACTCGCAATGGTCGAGTAGCTATTAGACGAGAATATTTTAAGAAGGCTAAAAATTCTGAACTGATTCGTTGTTCTAGTGCCCGAGCTACTACGCATTTTATGTTATAATGTTTTAAACGTAGACAGGAACCGATGAAGTAAAAAGGCTCTGAAACGTTGTTCAAATTATATTTTACAGTGTAATGTAATTTTTGTGACATTTATTTTAAACAATTTTATCTAAATAATCAATTAAAAGGAAATTTTGTTAACTAACTAACTAGCTACCGTCACGCTGTATTTTGTCTCGACCAAATCAGATTATGTAGGTAAATCCGGTAGTAACAAGGTCACAGAGCGATTTTGCGATTTCGGCTCCTGTAATGTATTAAAATGTAATTATAGTAAAATATGCAAAAACTGTGTCCCAAGTCCTATGGGCCACGGATTTCTATGTACGCTGTTTTTGTGAATTTGATTTTTAAATTCTGAAAGAGAGCAGGTATCTTAAAAATGTTTCATAGAAATGTCGAAAGTTGTTTTTATTTTGAGGCGTATTTTTTTTCAAAACATAAGTTTATAATATTTTGGCTATTTTCGACTTAATTTTTAAATTTTCTTAAAGTCAATAATTAGTCAAAATTATAAAAACTTACGTTTTGAAAAAAATTAGGCAACATAGTAAAAAGAATTCCCAAAATTTGCATGCAAATGTTTTGCCATATCTGCTGCATTTCAGGATTAAAAAAGATAAAACTTACTAAAATGACATAAATAGACACCCGTGACCTTAAGAACAGCAAATAGATGAAAAATAAATTTTTCGTAGGTTGTAAACTGCTATACTCTCACTGTTCAGGAGATGCGAGATGAAAGGATACCTCATAAACGTATATTTCCTTTTAACGTACATCGTATGTGCTAGTCGTATATTGGCACAGTTGCCGCACTTGCACGCCGCGTCGTTACCACATCCACCCAGGTTAGTTGCTCGCACACGTGTTGATATCAGCGACATGGCTGGAGATACATTAGCGAGGCGTGGATTATACTGTATAACGTATCCCTCGCTCTACGCACGTGCAAGGCTGCATTGTTAATACTCCGCGCTCAAGCCGACATATCAGCTTCGAACCCGTTATCCGGCTGCTCGGTAAAGAGAATACGCGAGCAAGACGGAATTACGCCCTTTGTAACCACTACCATGCCTCTATTCTCTTTTCCAACTTCGTAACACAACAAAAGCTACAATTGGTAACGATCCATAGACAGCTATTACCTCGGTATAGGAAGAAAATGTGGTTTTGATGTCGTTACAAAAATAGACAAAACGAGCCCCTCGACTTGCAAATAAGAAATAACTTCGAGGTTATATTTTTAGATAGGAACACTCACATCCCCCACCCTCCGCGCGCATACACACATATATACATATGTATATGTGCATCTCTATACATTAAAGAGAACACTGACTGACTGACATATCAAACTTCTGCCCAAACCACTTAACCTAAAATCATGAACATCCCATCCCTGTTGAACGAAATCTTTATAGTAAAAAGTTGTTTTCCACTATTTAGTTCATATTGTTACAAATGTGTGTTCATTATTACTTTTTTTTTAACTAATTTTATTACAAACATTGGTATGTGACTAAATGGTATAAATTTCATTGCTGTTAAGAACTGAGTTGTGAGGAAACAAATAATTATTAGCGTTAACTGTCTTTTCGCAGGGTTTTAAAAAGTGGCCACGATATTGTGAACTGTCTATACGAACCTATCTAGACGAGGCAAGGAAATTACTTTTTTACTTCCTCGAAAACCTGGATTTTGGATCGTTATATTATTACCATAGAAAATTTTAGTACGGTGTTCTTTCACTCTCGGCCAAAGTTCAAAATTTATCTTCGCTCGACTCTAAAGGTGGGGATAAAGAGAAGAGTGACATTCATCCAGTCGGGTTTCGCCCGCAGATCAGCCCCATCCTGTAGAAAGGGGAAGTTCTTAGTCTTGCAAGTAAAAGAAAGCCTAGTGATTGTAGGAATGTGTCCTCGATCGTGAACCCACCCGGGGCGTAGCCACCAATGTTGAAACCATGCAAACATTGGCCATGCATAGGCACCAGAAGTTTTCGCGGAAATAGAATATTTGCGCCACTTTGTTTCGAAGCCTTGCGTGCACACATGCAGCTCTCCTTTAAGTTTATTGGCAGTGTGAATTTGCCCAGAGACATTTCTCATTTCCTGGTTCCAATCAGAACCTGACTACTGCGAACACACATAAGTGATTTTCAGTTAAAATCAAAGACGCTGAAAAATCAATTTATCACTCACCAAGAAGCAGAGGTGCAGGTGTGCACGTACAGCACTGAAACAAAACGTAGTAAATTAGTTTTCACGAAAAGTTTCAATGTCTAGCAATGCCACTGGTGACGTGACTTTGGTACCAACTTGATTCAATTCGTTACGTGTGCTTCTGAAGCCGTGCTTCATGTTTAGTGATTAAACGTCTTTAACTCTCAGAGTTTTAGAATCCTGCCTGCAAATAACAGACATGTGGTTTTACAATAACAGTATGCTCATTCACAGTGAAACAATTGCGTGCTCTTAAATTAAAAATATTTTAATTAATACCATAACTCCTATCAGTCTAGGCATTACAAGAAGAATGTCACAGGTAATTAAAGTAGTCTGAATTTTCCAAATATTAGTTGGAACTAGTGTGACATTGTTTATGAGCAGTGTGTTTATGTGCAATATAATTACCATTGACGACCTGTAACATTTTACACAATATTTAGTTTTTTTACAAAAAAAAAATTGGAAACTGTATACCAAAAATTTTTTTGTGAAATTTCGCATTATTGTTGTACAATGCACAATAATACATTTGTATATTTACAAGCATTGCCTGTTATGTTTACAACACAATTTTTGGGAAACCAGATCACAATGATTTTTTCTTGTAAAAGTACAAACATTTTTACTGTGTTGGAATTGTCAATCGAGTGACGTCACTTCGCAAATACACGCTGCCAATAACCATGAAGCACAGCTGTATGCTATATGTGCACGTAACGGAATAAAACAAGTTTGTTCCGAAATACTTTTCATATAAAAGGCTATCTATCGGCAACTTCACTCGATGATTCGTCTGTCTTTCTTACACATAGGCGAGACAGAAAGCTATTGCCTTCCAGGCGGATGGTTTTGCGGGGAATCGGGGAATCCTGGGAACAGACAACGCATAGTAATACAGGCATGAACTGACGTGATGGCTCGTTTCATACATGTGAACGTCACCGATTTTTGGCTGCCCGAGGCTAATTAAACTAGGATTCAGTCTGTATTGCTCCTGCATGTTATGTTAGGTTTCTGATTGGCCTTGTTGTCGGCCAACAAGGTAGCCGATATACGCTGATTGGCGGTAGGCATTTAATAATGCTACTGGCCAGCGAAGACACTTTTCTGGAGTGTGTGACTGAGTTTTCCGTTCTGTCAGCTATTTTACTTCTGTGTACCTAAATATTCTACATCCTGGGAGAGGATGGAAGCAACTGCGCGCTCACAGCATAGCCACTGTACTGTTCGCATCAAAAACATATGTCACAACGCACAGCTTGTATGGAAATATGAAGCGTGACGCTGGACATTCCATATTTAGTAAAATTAGTCATAGTAGGGGGGAGGGAATTATATTAAACGTATTCCGATGCAGAATCTATCAGAAAGTGTCTTACCATTCAAAAACAGGTAGATGCTGAACGAAAAACAAATAAATATGGACAAAAATAAGTGACATTACAACGGTCAGTGTTAAGGACGATTCAATGGAGAAAAATTTCCTGCGACTGCTAGGTATTTGTTAATAGCAGAATTCACAGGAATACATTTGTTTTGTACAATGGATAAGCGTGGTCGCGTTTCAAAGAAGCGGTATTATATCCATCTATTCATCATGAGCATGTGACATTTACGTGTCTACAGGATACAACCAATAGATAGGGACTGCTGACTATCGCGAAAAAATCTTCGTATCAGAGCCTTATTTGCACAACTGCAGCTCTGCTTCATGGCCAGTGATTGGTCGTTTAAACTCTCACGAGTCGTGGTGTTCTGCTCGCCAATCATAGACGTGTGGTGTCGCAGTAACCTTGAGCCCAGTACACACGGGCCTCTTTCGTGTACACCAAGGTGATCACGAAAAGGTGAACAAGAAAGTTTACACTCCTTGTATACATACTTCATGAACGTACCGTACACACGGTAGTACTTGCGTACTAGCTTGAATGTGCCTCTTTGCCAAATAAGGTTACAAATACGGGGCCCTTTTTTGTTTTTTATATTATTATTATTATTATTATTAATTTTTGTGATTTTTCTTACTATAAAAAGTAACAAGGATACGGAATTGGTCATTTTAAATTATAAGAGACATCAGTTATTATACAGGATAGAAACTGAAAAATAACGTTTTGTGCCTATACGAGGCATCAATTTGTGTTCTACTTTCAAATAAACACTATTGAGAATATATTAACGTACGTAAACGAGCCACATTGAAATATAAACAAACGACTTGCACGAGAAGGTGCATGAAAATTAGAACCGCCTCCAAATGATTCTAGCTAGAATGCAAGATCTTGCATGCATGCTACTTGCATACAAGTCGGCCATTCATACGATGCAAGTCACCTTGAACAAGAAGGTGTTCACCTTCTTGTCCAAAAGAGATAACCGTGTGTATTGGGCTTTAGGCTTAGTGAAATTACAGTAGTCTCTTCATAAAGGCATGCTGCCCAGTAACCACGAGGCAGAACTGCAGGTGTGCACGTAAGTCACTGAAACAAACTGAGGCTAAATTATTTTCGTGAAAATCAGGGGTACCTATATATAGGCTGTGTTAGAAATAATTCACACTCGCACTTCACTCGTACCCACAGTCGCTCACACAATTCCTTGCGTGATGTATGCGTGTTCTTCATTTGGAACGCCACCACACTCCTTGTTTGCTCCCGGACGTAAATAAACAATGGCTCCGAGAGAGCGCATCGAGCGTGCATTCACACAAGCTCACTAAACATACTCGTACTTTGCCATTTGAAACAACACTCTCTGACGTCACTTCCGAGCGAGAGTCCGTGAGCATGCATTCCTACCTATTTGGAACATAGCCCTTGTCATTGCCAAGCGCAATATTCACGCTTCACTACTGGTTTTGTACCAACATTTATAACGCCTCGGGATAAAATCAAGCAGAAGTATCTACAATCTATTTAGTGATACCAGCTTTTTTCTATTAGTCACTGTCTTATATTATAAGACAGATAGCGGGAAATCAAGCCATGTACCGCAGTGTTAAACCTTTGATGTACATTTGTGAAGATGCTCTTTTGGTTCCCGGTAGGGCCATCATAGGGAAGGTTTTTATGTGGTTAATCAAAACTACTCCTATGAGACCTACCTACGCCCACTATAATGCTAGAGTTACTGTTTCGCATGAGCCATTGTTGATTATTTCCCCGCTAACTGAAATGATATAGGCCTTACCCTCGTCTTTGATGAACCGAAAGTCAACCAGATGTAAACAGCGCTCTCACTCAAATAAATAGTTCGTAAATTTGCCATACATGCGTATAGGAGCGCTAAGGAAGTGTTTATGGTATAATTGTATCCCAGACATCCACGGTAGCACTTCTAAACTGTTTAATGAAACAGTGAAATGTATACTGAAGTTACCAGACTTGTATTGTAACAATTGTAATAGTTTGCATATTTACAACACGGAAGTATGGTAACTGTCTCATATTGTGTTTAGGTTAATTACTTCCTAAACACTTTAGAACGTTTTTTTTACAGTGCTTAATAAAATATATTTCACCTGCAAAACAGCAGCAACTTACTTTCTTTGGTTATGTTGGCTCTTCTTTCTATTTTTTTAAAAGTAATAGTAATTACTTTCTACGCACCGATACACTCGGTGGCTTAAGAATGAGAAACTTGTGTGGCACTTAATTGCTAAATTATTTAACTGCGCCGATGTAGGTAGACAATGTGAAGTGTATTATACTGTGCTAGAATAATAATGATAGCCTACTTGTTGAATCAATTACTTTTATGTGTGTAAAAATGTATGAATGGTTATGCATTATCTTGTCTTCTGGATGCGAGCCGCGTCAGATGACCGTCGTGCAACGTTGTGGCAGTCCTTGCGGCTGTCATCATCGTGTAGTCAATGACACAGAAGACAAGATAGTGCATACAACGGCCGCGAAAGTATTCGCTCTTAATATTTTTATGCACTTTATTACCGGCCAAAGATAGCTCGTAGGATGGTTTATCTTGTTTGTATGTTTAAGTAAATATTTATAAAAATGCTACGAAACTTGTTGGGTATCCAAGTGTGTCAAGTATGTGAAGAGCGCAACTGTAGGACACAGACCAATCAGGCCGACCAGTGTTCGATATCCTGTTTACAAAGGTCTTGTATTTGAATAACGTAGAGGCCCACGAACCTTCAATGACCAAAATGTTTTCTCAGTGTGCGTCAATTCTCCCACCATTCCGTTTGACCCCAGATCCGTCTTCACTCCACTTCGGACAAAATTAAGCTGATGCATGTACGGTTTTAGCACCGTAATTGTTACTCAGTCTCACCTTTAACCACATGATTTATAAATTTAACATAAGTGCAATATAGTTTACTGACACCTGATATTATTTATTATTACGGTTTTATTCTGTTTACATAATTGATATGTGGACAGTTTAATTATCTATTAATATGGCTCAAACTCTCATTAGCTGCTGTCTTTCAATTAAATCAAAAGTTACTAAAACTTAAAGCTTCCCTGATAGCAAAATAAGCTTGAATCAAGCTAACTAGTCTTCACGCGACAAGCCTGCAGCAAGCTTGCGAGGAAAGCTTGATTCAAGGTTGCTGCAAGCCTGTAGCAAGCTTACCTCGTACAAGGCAGGATACAACTGTAAAAAATAGGCGCTTGACTCAAGCTTGAATCAAACTTACCAAATAGGGCTTGTAATGACAAGCCTAAATCAAGTCAATTGCAGACTTGCCGCAAGCTTACATGCTATCTGGGTTATGTTTTGGATTTCAGGTATGTTGGGTCTATGTGTTTGGTATGTTACGTAACAGATCAACCTGTGTGCAGATTCAACTAAACTATTTGCATTATTACTTTGGTACGTCAAAATTATAACTTGCATTATGAGATCATTCATGATAAATGCCCTCATACTGGCGCGCACACTTCCGTATAGCGGCTTTCTGTGGAACAAGTTCGCAGGACCAAACCAACCTATAAACGTACATCATTACACCGCATATCCTCAGGCAGTTCATATACCAAGACGTGGTGCGCAGATTATATGGTCAATTGGGAACCTAGAAGCCAAGGATATAGTACGTTTTTTTTTTTGTGAAAATTGAGTTATTTGCAGAATTATGTAGGAAATGTGTAAGAAAATTTGATGACCTAGAGAGGTATGTGAAAACCTTATGGGTGCTTACGTCAATTGGAGACAAATTGAACCATTCACTTTAACTCTACATTTTGCTTGGAAGCTAATGACTATAAAACGTAATTTATTACAAATTAAATTTATGGCTCTTAACCCTCTTGGACTATCGATGCCTCAGTTCTGATACAGTTTAGGCATGTGATCTAAATTCTAAGGAACGAGTTAAACCAGGGAATATTTCCAGCTCTAGTCGAATTGGTATCGGCAGGGGACAAAATTTATACTGGCTCCTATGGAGAGAACTTCAGGTGCAATACCGAACATTGGCGAAGAACGAAAATGTGTTTAATTTAAAGACCAGCACAAATATGTTCATTTACTGACATCAATGCAACTAGCGGTTATAATTTTCTCTCGCCGAACATTATCGTGGATGAGCGTGAAGCTCTGTTATTGCCAACATTGTTCGCATGGTTGCTACATCAAAGACCGCTGCCCTCAACACTCTAAAAAATAGTTTGTAAATTTACCAGACGTGCGCATAGGATCGCTAAGAAAGTAGGTATGCTAGAACAGTTTCCCAGTCATCCATGGTAACACTCCTAAGCCTAATTATAAAACAGTCAAATGAATACTAAAGTTACCAGTCTTGTATTGTAACATTTGTAAACGTTTGCAAATTTACAAGACGGAAGTATGGTAACTGTCCCATACTGCGTCTGGGATAATAACTTGCTAAACATTTGAGGAAGTTTTTTACAGTGAACTATTGCAGTCTGTGCCTAGAGCCACTGAGTTTTAGAGAAAATAATTTTGGAACGACTTGTTTCAATGCCGTACGATCACATCTGCATCTCTGCTGCGTGTTTTTGGCAGAGTGTCTTTGCGCAGTGACGTCACTCATCCGACTGTGCCAGTAAGGATAAGGTACTACAACACCATAGAGATTTGAGGTTAGAACCCCAAGACGCCAACACATATAAACATCCAATCACTGACCATGAAGCAGATCTGCCGATGTGCGGAAGCCGTTATGTTGTTAAAGCGCAAGTATGCAACCCGCATTAACAACATATAAAACAAGGATAATTTTACGTTCTCTATAAGAGCATTACACATGTCAACATTATCTTCACGTTTTATAAGAGACAGTGTCGTCCTTATTTTCGTTGCGTTTGCCGAAGTCAAGTACAAAGAATGGTTGCTATAAATTTTACGAAACTTTTTTTAGCATCACGTTGCTAATGTAACCGTTTGTTATGCTTCAATTTGCAGAACTCACCTCTAATAAGAACGGCTGTGTCTTTTATAAAGCGCAAAGATAACGTTGATATGTCTAATACTCTTATTGCTATAGCGATAGTAAGATTAGCCTTTATTTAAACTTTGTTAATGTGGGTTGCATACATGAATCTGAAACACTGACATGACCTCTTAGGAGTGCGTGGTAGATAAATAAACGTTGAAAACATCACTTGAATCCTACGCTTTTTTCGAAGCCAATATGGATAAAATACTCAATGACAATCCTAAATAATGGTATTTGCCAACTTTATGAGTAAATATTTATCCAAAATTACTAATTCGTTACGTGTGATCTCTTGCGCCGCAGTTAAATGCACGAGGTTCCGGCGTCAGAAATTGCGCCTCAGAAGATCGTTACACTGAAAACAAATTTGTTCAAAACGTTGGCTAAAACTATTTTCTAGGATTGCTATTGTTTAATTTTAGCAAATTGACTTCGATAAACGTACAGTTTTAGATTAATGCTTTCAGCGTCGGATTATGTATCACGCCATCTTAAGACATTGAAACAGTTTGGTGCTCAATTATTTTCACAAAAAATAAGTGTCTCTCTACAACTTGAGGCTACCGGTGGAAGTCGTGAGTCGTGCCTGAGCTACGTTTAGGTCACAGAGTATTCCATGCTTACATCATAATCATAAATCGTGGCGGAGCAGTGGTATAACACTCACCTCGCATTCAGAAGGACGCGGATTTGATACCCAACTCCAACTACTTTCATTCCCGTTTTTTTAATCATTCTAGGATAATGCTTGGATAGTTCCTTAAAGGCGTTCCAGAAGGGGAAAAAATCATAACTTGTTATTTGTATGAAACGGTGTAAGTTTTGTAGACGTTACTTGAGAATGCATTATCCTGTTACAAAAAAAACTCAGCCAGTTTTCTCATAATGGCATTTCAAAATCAAAATTTGCATGTTGTTAGTTCATACATTCCTTGAAAACCAATCAACATAATGAGACTAAATGATTTACAATAAAATACATGTGACTGGCCAGGGCTTAACGTATATAAAACCCATTCGAACAATGTTTTGTAATTTAAAAAAATTCTGAAATTTGTATTTTTTTTGCTACTTAAATTTTACTTTTTTGTATTGGGTTTTTATATACTTAAAGCACTAGCCCAAGACATGTACGTTCACTGAGAATTATTTCGTTTCAATATGTTTATTGGTTTTCGGGGGTTGTATGAACTATATACATGCAAATTTTGACTTTGAAATGCCATTATGAAAAAACTGGTTGAGATGTTTTTTTTTGTAACAGAACAACGTACTCCCAAGTAAGGACTATAAAAATAGTAATGTTTTGTACAAACATAAAATTATGTTTTTTTTTTCGCCTCTGGAACGCCTTGAAACAGGCTCTGGCCGACTCCTGATTGTTATTTAAAATTGCAAAACCTCACGTTAAGAAGTTGAACTAATGTCACTCTCTTTTACTTTGAAGTTCAAAGTATTGCGACAACAATTAAACACTTTGATTGTAAAAATTAAAATGGTAGGTGTATTACTAATTTTGCAGGAGATACACGTGGGTTGACTTAATTATATGATTTCGATAAATTGCTGTAATACATTATTACCGTTATTGTTTTGTCTAGAAAATTATAGATTACTGTTTATATTTTAGCTAGTAGATCCTCGAGCCTTGCAGAAGGCTAACGATTAATTGTTTCGAGTACAAGGTATTTTAAATGCCATTGGAAAGTTGTGAATAAGTTAAGTAGCTTATTGTCTGGAGATGTATATGTCCGCTGGTAAAGTACCGGAACAATGAAAACAGTTATATAATTTTCACGGGGCCGCGGTGGCCGAGTGGTCAGACCTCTCGCCTCCCACCAAGGCGATCCGGGTTCGATTCCCGGCGGGGTCAGTCCCCGGATCTTCGCATGTAGGAATCGTGCCGGACGATGTCGCTGGTTGGCGGGTTTTCTCGGGAATCTCCCGTTTCCATCGACCCTTCATTCCGGCGCTGCTCCATACTCACGTCATATCATCCCTCACCAGCGCTGAAGACCTCGATGTTGAGTGCTGACCAATATCTCTCACTCTAATTTTTCGCGAAGATATTTAAGGATTTTCTACTGAACTCACAAAATATTTCGCGTTACCCAACTATGTTTAATTTTTGCTGTTCGTGTTTTCTTGTCTCGAGAAATGCCTTTGCCTTTGATAATTTTATATCTTTGCTTTTATTCAGTTTATAGAGATTTTATACATAAATATTGAATCTCAATTTTGGCATAAAGTTGATTCGGCACTTGGCAAAATAAAAAATTCGAGTGATTTGAATTTGATCGAATGGAAGGCATGGTATCGAAAAGAAAACACCACCCATTTTAGATATGTGTTTGTTTTTCTACCATCTACGCCGCAGAGAACTGTGTGTGTGTGTGTGTGCTCGACCCGCGCTAGATTAAGGAAAGTCGTAAAAACTTAGATCAAACAGACCGGGAGAAGAAAGAGGGGAAAATAAACAGAACTCACAAACGGGAGCGAAAGTCGTTTTTTCCCCGTCGCTTTTGTAAGCTCTCACTTTTTCTCCCCTGTATTTGCGTCCTGCTCCTGTTAAAAGCAAAGGGAATGAGAATGTCCAATTGAGTTATACCGGATACCGACACAACCTTTGCTATCAGATGCAAAAACCAATATTGCGGCGTAGAAAGGTTTCTAAACTACATTTCCTGCATGGACGCCAATGGAAATGATAGAATCATTTTTTAACGACATCGTTTGTATTTTTGATGCTTTGCGTTTCATTTCGCAATCCGAGTGAGTTGCGCACTAAGTTGTAACTAATTCAAACATTATGTGACTATTCTTTTTAATTTGGTGCATCGAACGTTACACTTTGACGTGTGTAATTTAGAATGTCATTTGTTTAAAAAATTTATACTAACAATTATTTCTTTAAAATTAACACAGTGTATACAATTCCTTATACGAACATGATTTTTATGCTATAAAGCACAGGTAAGTCACGTACGCGGTAATTTCAGGAGACGATACGAAATTTCTTTGAAAATAAAACAGGGCATTTAAATGAAATAATTTTGGATAACTTACTGTTGCTTGTTTTGAAAATTAACATGAAAACTACTTCATTATCACTACGAAAATTTGGTGACTAATATGATTTTAAATTTTGTCGTATTAAACGTGTTGGTAACTATAAATCGGTTAGTAAAATAAACCTAAATTAACCAATTGTTATAAACGAATCTCATGTGCTGAGCCTTTTCTTTGGTATGGCTAGAATCGATAGAAATACCGTGAATTTATTTCAAGAAAAGTTAGCTATAATCGTGACATCAATTACCTAAACGTTAAAATACATTATGCACGGAGACGAAAAGCTGTTTTTATTTATGTAAAGTTCTATTTTTCATAACAACTTGCGTGTTCAGGAGTAAGGTTTACTCTGTAAATACATGCACCTGTGATATTTATCAAATGCCCTAAGTAAGAATCAGACAATTTTGAACTGATTTAATAACTTATTAGTTTGTTTCAATAAAAATCTTCTATTTCTGGTATATCACTTTAAATTGTGAGAATATAACACAGTCGGTAACATGTTGAATAAGTTCATGCGCTGTACTTTTAAATGAGTGCAATAGTAGTTGATAAATATCTAGTTTAAATATTACAATCCCGCTAAAAGAAGACAAATTATCTGCAGCAAACACGACAAGCACAAATAAAACAAGAAGTTACCAACATAACTAATAAGAATACTTTCCTCAGTAGGTACAAATTAACCATGAAAGTTACAATCGTTTACACGGTCTAGGAATATCAAATGATAATACTGATTTAAGCGCCTGATACACGAAATTTACTAAAGATAAGTCTTCTTGCTATGTAATATGCGAGTAACCAGTTTAAATATTAGGGGAAAATATTTCTGAGGTACCTTTTTATCATAAATATAAAAAAATAGCCACCGTTTTCAAAATATTGCAGAATGATTACCGAAATACACAAAATATAAGTCAGGTTTGTATGCAGTGTACGTGTAGCAAGTTTAATGAAATGCTGAAAAAAAATTATGAGCTAAAATATGTATTACAATCCTAAGTATATAAAGGTGGCCGTCATTTAAAAAATATATGAAGACAAAATGAACGTTTTACACAAAAGTAAAGTCAGATTTGTATGCAATAATTTCGTAAGAGGTTTGATGAAATTCTGAAAAATATGCCCTAAGACATGGGATACTATGCTAAAAAGAATAAAATTGGCCGCCATTTAAAAAATATTAACACACGATGAACGAAATACACAAAAGTCAAGTCAGCTTTGTATTTAGTATATGTGTACTAAGGTCGGTGAAATTCTAAAATATATTTAATAAGATATGTTATACTTAGGGACCCCTGTTTTTCGCGAAAAGAATTTAGCCCCATGGCAGCGTGTCTATGTGAAGAGCAGTATCTCATTTGACTGAGCCAATTACAATAACGTTCCTGCAACACCACATGTCTGTGACTTGCCGATAAAATCTCAAGAACCGTGAGAGTTAAATTATCCAATCACTGACCACGGAGCAGAACTGCAGATGTGCACGTACGGCACCGAAACAAAGTGAGACAACATTCTTATCGCGAATAACAGGTGTCCCTAGTTATACAATACTAAAAATATAAAAACAGCCGCCGTTATCAAAATATAAACACGAGATGAAAGTTATACGTGAAAGTCAAGTCAGATTTGTATGTAGTATATGTGTACTAAGTTTGGTGAAGTTCTGAGCAACATGTCCTAAAATATGTAATACTAAGCATAAAAAAATAGAAATGGCCGCCAATTTGGAAAATATGCCCACGGGATGAATCAGACACACAATATTCATGTCATTTTTATATGTAGTAGGCCTTATATGTGTACAAAGTTTGGTGAAGTTCTGAGCCACATTTCCTAAAATATGTAATACTAAGCTAAAAATATAGAAATGGCCGCCAATTTGGAAAATATGCACACGGGATGAACCAGACACACAATATTTATGTCATTTTTATACGTAGTAGGCCGTATATGTGTACCAAGTTTGGTGAAGTTCTAAAATACGGTTCCTGAGATATGTGAATGATCGAAAAATGTTAAAATGATCGCCATTTGGAAAATGTGAACATGGCGTAAACGAAATATACAGAAGTCAAGTTTGATGAAATTCGGTCCACTAGTTTAAAAGATGTTAGGGAGGAGGTCACACACAGACACACGCACTGACACATACACCAACACACACACACACACACACACACACACAGACAGAAAGGTGATCTCATATGCCTACTTTTTCATTATGGAAAGTAGGCTTATAATGTACAATTATGGTAGTTAGAAGATGAGGGAGCTAGGACACAGGGTTCTGCATCGGGATCGTTGATACAATGAAATTACCACAACCGACCACTGTTCATTCTTTGTCGGGGATACTTGACGGACTTAACCTTCACCTTTGATCCTAAAGTCCGGATGATTTTAAGAAGTCCAAAAACTACCAAAAACCTATGTAAAAATACTAGGGTATATGAAATTCAGAAAATTTAAAAAAAAAATTATTTAAATTTAGAAAATTTAAAAATTAATTATAATTTTGGGTTAACTCATAATAGTGTTTGCACTCCCGTCAGCAATCTGGCTGCCCTCACAACTTTCGACAGTCATTTGTTTACATCGCTAGGGAAGCCACATGTGCATAAATGTATTGCTTTTAATATAGGCCTACTTGTTTTCAGTTGACTGCAAATTTGTTTCTCTGGTCAGCCCGAATCTGCCAGGTGACGAAACGTAGAGACGATGAAGTGATGTGACGAAATAATGAGATGAGATGGTATATTGAGATATGATGACAATGTCTAATTAGAACTAGCTTAGATACTGCAGTTTCGAACCTCGTTTCATCCCTACCGCAAAACTGCTGTTAGCTTGTTGCGTAACATCTCGAGACCTGACATTATGCACGTTATTATCTGACAGCAGGCTGGACTAGAAGTTACTTTGTACTCATATGATTCTTTATATTGGCCGGCAGTTTATGTGGCGCGCCTGGAGGACTCTACCAACCAATGATACGTGAACTATAAAATGCCCTAATATTCTGTAATTTCGTAGCCGTCTTTAGTAGAAAGCCGCGGCCTTAGATCCGGCAACCCTGCCAGGAAGGGTCATATTAACACTTCTTTTGCCTCACCATCGGCTGTGTCTTTCCCTGATTCTCCTATATGTAGGGCACAATAACGAAAGGAGAGCTAACAGAAGTGTTAAAATTACCCTTCCTGACAGTGTTGCCAAACCTAAGGCCGCGGCCTTCTACTAAAGACGGCTATGATTACGCTCATATCTGCACGTCTGCTTCCTGGCTATTGGCAGACTGTATTTGTGAAGATGAGTAGTTAATTTGACTGGGCCAATGTGAACAAGGTTACTGCGACACCACACGTCTGTGATTTGCGGGTAGAACCCTAGACGCTGAGAGTTATAAACAGCCGATCACTGACCGTGAAGCAGAGCTGCAGATGTGTACACGAGACATTGAAACAAATTATTACACAATTATTTTCACAAAAAATCACAAACTCTAGAATGCGTGCAAACAAGAAACGAAGGCCGGAGCCTATAACTGTAATGTCACGCAGTGTGTTCAGGTGAATACAGCCCTGTGGATTCTAGTCAATTGAAAAATTACAACGCGAAACTTACATGTTTATAGTAATGCCCGTGTGACATAGCCCCGACTAGCTCGACACGACCTTAGAATGGAACTGAACAGCCAAAGTATAATACAAGATATTAATTGCGTCAGCACGTCGAAAACTGTCACATAATCGGAATTTCTGGATAGTGAAATATTTATATGTATATTCTATTTCACTGCTATGCAAACATGAAGCGCAACAATATAAAATTACAAATTCCTTGTATTTTACACTCTAGTTGCATAATTTGTGCTTATGGGCCGATTGTCATCCTGGATTTGTCTTCATTTATTCCTGGAAACGGGTATTTGTTAGTAAAGTAATTAAAGTTTAACTTATTACCTTACTGTGTATTAGGTACGCGGTGTTACTTTTAACAAAGCTTAAAAATGCAACTATTTAAGGTACTTAATATAACCTTCAAGACAATAATCATCCTTCACTACACCTAAATGAAATTCATATCACACAGAAACAGTTACGCAAACAAAAGCGCAGATTATCTGAACATGTAATACTTCTATGAATAGGCATAGCTAATTATGATACGAAAATTAATTGTTTCTGTATAATAAGTGGCATACATTGAAATACATAAAACTATTCACCTCAGAAGCACTTTTTAAAATTCAAATAAAAAATAATACCATTGTACAATTTAAATTTCTTTTTAAACAGTGTTTCTCCACATGTTTCATACAAACATGAGTTAAAGTGAACAATTTTCACTTTTATTTATATATCGTTAGGGAAATTAATATTACATGAGGTAAATGACCTGCAAGTTAAAATACTCTGTCCTCTGTATACACAAGCTCCAAGAATTTGTCTATTAACTGCCACTCACCGACTGAGCAAACAATAAACATACAGAGGGACGTAAGTATACATATAACTGTGGATTCTTATATGATGGTCTTTGAGATCGCAACATTTTCCATTCCTTTTCTACTGTCTACTGTCTTCAGAATAAAGTTTTTCTATGAGAAACTTCTAAATGCTTTCAACGATGCTCACTCGTCGTGTGGCGTGTGTAACAGCCGAGTTGTAAAGCCAAGTTTGTTACATCGAATGTATTATTGTCGTGTTCATTTTCCTGTTATGTTTATCATGGCTGCGTGATTATAACAACCGAGGCCGGCCTCCGTATTGTAGTAGGTTAGGAGCCGATCTACCGTGCGAGAGGACATAGGTTCTAATCCTGTCTTGGGCATGGCCTTTGTGTTGCCTCTTCACATCGCTTCACCCACATCGGCTCTTAAGACCTTGTTGTTAAAGGGCTGTTAAACTCTCTCACCTCACCTGACATCTGAGAGATTCAAGTAGTATATAGTGACATTCAAAGCTCTGTGTGTCTTGCAATCGCTTGGAAACTGAACCATTTTCATTTTTTTCTGGGCACAAGCTAGGATTCAAACAAATGTTAGTTCGTGTCGCTTTAGTATTTGGTAGAAACCTGCAAATTATGCTACAAAACTATAGAAGTATTTTGGACATATGTCACTGCAGCAAATAGTGTATCACAGAAAACCAGAGAATACACACAAACAAACATACACGGAAACAAACTTGTTTGTGTGTATTCTATGGTTTTCTATGAGACGCTATTTGCTGCAGTGGTGTATGTCGAAAATACTTATTTAGTTTGTTCTCGCACCCATTGCAAGAATCGTTAACAGTTACCTGTAAATTATGTGTTGTGACGTAGCGGCAAATTCTGTCTGTGATCACACGAACACACTCCGTGACGGTATAGTCACCGGGCTGTTGTACATTGTGTTCCCGCATTACAGGATAATCGGTATTTTTCACTTGACCTTATGTTACTTGTTGCAACAATCCTTCATTCTCTCCACAAAGTGGGCCGCGGTGGCCGAATAGTCAGGCAATTCGCCTCCCACCAAGGCGATCCGGGTTCGCTTCCCGGCGAGGTTGGCCCCCGGAATTTCGAATGTGGGAATCGTGCCGGACGATACCGCTGGTCGGCGGGTTTTCTCGGGAACCTCCCCTTTACCACCGCACTTTCATTCCGGCCCCGCTCCATACGCACATCATGTGACCGCTAACCAGCGCTAAGTACCTCGATGTCAAGCGCTGACCAAAATCTCTCACTCTATTGGCCAAGATCCTCTATGAGATGGTATTAACTCGTGTCGCCGCTTTACAGGAAGTTGGTCTTACCGCAATAGAACTTTTAATTAGGCCTACTAGACAGAAGCATTCTCCGAGGCAGATCACGACATTTTTAACCAATAGGAGACATCGAACGAGTGTGCAACTGTTTGGAGTCTAGTCTGCTAGCAAACGTAACGCGTATTCTGCATGTCTAGGAACCTGAGCAATTCGCGATTCCTTTTAGGCACGAGCTATGTGTATATTTGAGTCTCTTCCGTAATATGACCTTCCCTTATTGGCACTTCCTGAGTCTGCTGAGCCAATAATACAGAAGCAACTGAGTGTATGTCCAATCATGTGATCTCACTGTGTCAGCGAGCAGCCAATGGACAGCTGCTGTCAGCGTCAGTACACAGATGTTCTTGGAGTCTAGCTCACAGGTCAGTGAACCTACGAATGTTTCCTATCTCTATGCATGTGTCCATGAATTGTTAAAACAGTACTCGTACATCGAGCACGACGTAGAATGGGGACACGACCAGTAGCGGGAAAGCGACGAGCTAGGACTCAGTGTTCGTGTCCTCAGGGGGTGCTTGTACGCCCGGACCAACTGATGGAAATTACCGGCCGCATGCACGCATTAATTACGCCGCGTTAATTACACGTCCACAGCTCACGTGCACACGGTTAGCGACATGAGCTACGGCGCGCCCATGACAATTTTAGGAATGAATTAGCAGCATCCTGCGATACGGTGCGCGCCCCTATCGACTGCAGAGCATGCTGGGTAACAGGCACAAAGCGGGAATGTCGGTGGCTGTAGCAAGGAGAGATGGCACAGTTGAACAACACATCATGCTTCCTGAGAGCAAGTGTAATGCTTGTATTAAATATTCGTCCCTAGTGCCTGTGTTAGTATACCGTGACACGTTATTGCAGCAGTTATTCATAGTTTCGTAAATATTATACAACGCACGCAACGTAAGTTGGCAGGTGGCAATAGAAGATTCTGGAAGGGAAGAACGAAATGTACTACTGCAGTTTCCTATTTGTATGTCTGAGCGTAGCTTTGTGTGAAAGTATCCAATCCAATATAAACACTAAATATTAATCAGAGGTACTTAACTGATTACTGACATAGCGGTTTGACCTACTAACAGTTTCCAACAAAACTGATGCACCTAATTTCAATGATGTAGGTGCCAATTAAAGCTGAATGTTGTAATCTGTTAAGTTCACCTTGAAATATGATATATCTTGCTATATTCTTGTGTTACAGTCTAGCTTGATAGACTTACAACATTAAAGTATACTTAACTGAAAGTCTGGATAGTAACTAGTATTAATATTAAATTTGCCTTCTATCGGTCCTGTAGTTCTTAAATACACGTACTAAAAGCTATATATAATTATAATTTTACCTTATTCAGTACTAAAAGTGTAAGTTTGAAGAAATTCTGAATAGTCGTTCATCAGCTATTTCGTGTGGCCAAAAGGTTTCAGATAACCGCTATTTTATGATACGAATACGACACGAACAAAATACTTAGAAATAAATCTTACCAAGTTTGGTATAATTCTGAAAAATGGGTCTTAACTTTTTTTGTGGGCAAGGGGGATAATTTTTTATATTCCCGCCATTTTTATGTTTGAACAAAGTTTGAACAGTAAGCAAAAATTATCTTGCTTATTTGTATACGTGTGCTACGTTTGATTAATTTCGGAAAACTATTTTCCTAGATAAGTTATGTTATGCATAAAGTATAAAAACTACAGCTATGTTTAAAGTTAATTACAGTCACGTCACCTTACCTAGTATAACACATATACAGATTTGGTTCAATTAGGAAAAATATTTTCTTAAAAGACCATTTATAGTATTAACATAAACATTATCGCAATTTTGAACGTATGGGCACGGCATGAACAAAATACTTAAGTCAAACATCCATTGTTTATAGTATGTATTCAAAGTTTGATGAAATTCGGAAATATGTTTCCCCAGACATATCAATTTACACAAAATTATAAAACATAGTTGCTGTTTGGAAAATTATACCACAACAGAAACCAAATATATAAAAGTCAAGTCATTTTGCTAAGTACTTTAAGTACACGGAAGTTTATTGAATGTGAACATAACATTATTATAGTATTAATTACAGTCATTTCAGAAGTATTTCAGGGAACATTCACTTTTACCAACGATTATCTATTTAATTTGTTGAATCAGCACCGTCGGGAATCGGTGAAATAAATGATCAGTGAATTTTAACTGATTGTGATTTATAGTGAAAAATGCACATTCTTATTCGTACAACTGCAGTATTTGTAGCTAGTTCAACGTCCACTTATTACATACATGTTGTAGTATCACTATTGAACATACGATGAAATTGATACAGCAGGTTCATTTCAAAACAAACAATCAATTGACATTGCATCATTAGGCTACAAGTACAACGTATAAAAATATGTGTAACTTATAATTGAAAAGTTTTAGCAAAGAAATACTAAACGCATTGTAGATAATTATGTCCAGTGCTGTATAAGGCGGTATAGGTCATTCGGGATAAAGTGAGCACTGAAATTTTAACCTTTGAACAATATCACTAGACGTTACTGCATATAATTCTACATTAACGCTAGTTGTCTTACTGCTTGTATGGTTGGCAGCTATTTGCCGTTAATAGTTCCGTGTATTTTCTTACTTAAATACAAACAATACTAAAATAAAATTAACTAAAGTAGACATACCTGAATTTTGTATAGTTAATCAACATTTATTTATCAAACTATAACGGTTGCTACCGACTGCACAATTTATCTCACATGCGCAAACATCAAGTGACGTGTCTACAGAAGTTAGACATTTCCCTTCGCTTGCCGTTACACACGGATATATACGAATTGGTTGAAAATAAAAATTTTACAGGGCTAATTTTAGTGCTCACTTTATCCCGAATCGCCTATAGAAAGCAATGCTAGTATTCCCAATTCAATTTACATCCAATAAAAGTACGTAATTATTACAGCCATGAGTTTGTAAAAAAATTATTTTGCGCCAGTTTGATTCAGAGCCATAGAAGCACATCGGTAGTTTTGATTCATGGTTATTGGTGGCCTGTCTTGGTTCATACACGTCTCTCATTGGATCAGTAAGAATGACCCGACACGTCTATGAATTGTCCGTAGAATTCCAAGACAGGTCAGGGTAAAATATCCAATCACTAGAGGCAATTATTTTTGGTGAAAATTAATTATGGAACATTTTGATTCAGTTCCTCGCGTGCACATCTGCAGCTCTGTTTCATGGTCAGTGATTGGCTGTTTTTATCTCTCAACATATTTGTGATCTACCCGCCAATCGTAGACGTGTGGTGTCTCATTGATGTTATTCTCATTGGCACAGTCAAATGAGTGACGCCTCTACAGGAACGCTTGCTGTCAATGACTACGTAGCTGCAGATGTGAACGTGAGGCATTGAAACAAAATATTGCATACATTTTTTCACCAAAAATCATTGCCTCTACCAATCACTGACCACGAAGCAAAGCTGCAGATGTTGACATAATGTATAGAAAGTAAATTGTGAAAAATATTTTCATCACAAAATTGTCGCTCTGCAAGCACATCCACAAAAAATAACATTTGGTACCATACTGTCTTACAGTCAGGACAACTGCGTTGGAATCAGTAGTAGGTCAGTCATGATTTTTTCTTTTACACACATACAACACACAATTTAGACTCCGGCTGTTGGTTGGCTATCATCACTCCTATCAATCAAAATACAAACACACATACACACACTTTTAGTACGTCGGATGCTTTGCCTATCCTGACGATTGCGAAGCTATACAAACAAAAATAAAAGTAGTTTTATAAGCAGGCTAATTACATTTTGACTATAGTATTTCAAATTTAACAGAATAGTGATAGTTTTAAATTATTAGTAAATAAAATTTTGAAGGAGTGAGGCATTTTCTGGAGGCAGTTTATTGCAGCCCATAGCGCAAACATTAAACCCCGTCAAATAATTTTAATCGCCGTGCAGCGACGTCGGAATCTAATGTTAGCGCTGTATACGAACTAGAGATATTGTTTTGTTAGTTTGGCACATCAATCGAACATTTCGTATTTCACATGTAACAAACAGAGGGAAATTTTATTTAATGTCTTACATAACGTTTGTACCATCACGCAAAAGTCCAGTTTCAGAAACAAGAGCTTCGTAAGCTGATGTCTGAGTGCGGCGTAAACCGAGCGAAAGTCATGTTTACTTGCTGAAAGAAACTTAGGTTTGTAATTAAAGTAACGTGACGGAAGTTGTGTTTCGTGTGTGGTGTAAACAAAGAAACTGGGGTTCCAGGAGTGGCGAGAACTACAGTAATCTATCATACAACAAAACTTTTAAACATAAACGATATTTACAATATAATATCGCCTCCGTTACTTTTAAACGACATTTTCTCAGCTGCACTAAAAGAAATACATTTATTACTTGAGTTTTAACGAAGGTTAGCAAATATAAATATTTAAACATGGCAATAAAATTCTGACAAGTGTCTCAAAATAATTGAAACAATTTATTTACTATATTTCCATTGTCGTTCGTAAACCATAAAATTTTAACTACGTGCTGTTAATGTATTGACTCGTAATATTTTCCGCCATTTCTCGTTGATGAAACACAAGTTGCCGAAACTCCAGTTTAGCACTGCCGTGTAAACACTTAAACCAGTCCTTGGTTTCGAAATCTGTGTTTCCCAAGCTAAATTTTCGGTTGACGGTATAAACGTACTGAGAATGTATAAGTAAATTTTAAACTGTGCCATGTAACCTCAGTTGTAGTTTAATCATGATTAGAGATGAATAGGGCCCGGTAGTTTCCGCGAAAAGATTTTTGCAGCACTTTGTTTTAGCGCCGTGCGCACCTGCATCTCTGCTTTGTGGTCAGCGATTGGATGCCGTAACACCCAGCGTGTGGAGGTTAAACCCACAAATCACAGACGTGATGTGTGGCAGTTATCCGTGTACTGATTGGCACAGTCAAATGAATAATAACTCTGCACAACAACACTCTGTTAATAGTCATGGAAGAGATGATGGAATATCGCAAAAATGTTTTGTGCCAACGTAGCCTTGAAAACACTGACACAACGTAGCTGTCTACAGACCAATAACTAGAGACATGCAAAATTCGCGTTATCATTTGGCAGCAGACTAAACTTCACTTTCCTATACATAACAGAGCATAATCTGCGATTCAATTGGCCACGAACTTTTATGTGTTGTCATATACGTATGTTACGTCTTTACAGAGATTGGCCTCTCTACCGTGTAAGTATTCTCCGCGGCAAGTCACGACAATATCGGCCAGCGGGAGACGTCGAACCAGCCTATAGTCACTTGGAGTCTAGTCAGCTGTCAGAAAATAACACGCATTTTGCATGTCTCTACCAATAACATGCATCAAATATTAAAATAGCGGTATTCTTATTGGTTTAGTCAAGTAGGGCAGTAGCTTCGCGTACAAGGAAAAGCCAGTAATCTTTTGATAAGTTGAACGTACGTTGAAGCCTAGCAAATAGTCAAGTTTTCCCGCGATAAACCACCATCTCTAGTCATGGTGTTGAGCTGCAGGTGTGCACGTAAGACACTGAAACAAAGTGGGGCAAAAATATTTTCGCGAAAACTACCGGGCCCTAGAGATGATGGTATATCGCGAAAATGTTTTGTGCCAACGTAGCCTTGAAAACACTGACATAACGTAGCTGTCTGCAGACCAATAATAGGCATCAAATATTACAATAGCGGGAGTCTTATTGGCTTAGTTAAAGGGGGCAACAGCTCTACGCACAGCGAAAGCCAGTCATCTTTTCATAAACTGAACGTGCGTTGAAACCCAACAAACAGTCAAATTTTCCCGCGATAAACCATCATCTCTACTGATGGTATATCGCGAAAATTGTTTATACCAACAAACCCTTGAAAACACTATGGTTTCTTGCTACATGCATGATTTGGTGACATACGTCTGACACACATAGCTATGTGTAGACCAATGACTGACATCTAATGTTACAATAGCGGTATTATTATTGGCTCAGTCAGATGGCGTAACAACTCCACGTACAAGCTAAAGCCAGTAACCTTTCACAAGCTGACTTACGTTTAAATCCAGTAAACAGTCAAGTTTCCCCGCTATAAATCATCATCTCTAATCATGATACAATCAATCTGAGCAGAAAAAAAAATTCTTTCCACAATTACCCAGTACAAACCAGTTAAAATCGCTAGTTGCACTATTTTTCACTGTAGAAATTTCACGAGAATGATACGTAAAGAAAGTTCTCTGAAATTTTGTCTTCATTTTATCGCGTGTTCCTCTGTAGGCCTTTTTTAAATCTTTACTTGTTTTATTACTTTCTCCCTCTTCTACTTTCTACGTCAACTCTTTGGCAAACAGCTTTCGCAGTGATTTATTGTGAAATTGTTTCGTGACCAGCTGCATTCCAGAAATACTGTTATTTAGTTTCCTTCCAACTCAGACCTGCCATTTATTTTGCTTGTCTTGGCGGGTTCTGCATGAGCAAGTGAAACATGTAAGTTATATTTTTTTTTTCAGCCAGGAAACTATAAATTCTTAGAGTTGTACCATTATTTTACAGTTCACACGCACAGAATTTGTACATTAGTCCGGAATAATTTGCATTAGTAAATATGTAAGTCGGATGGGCAGTCTTGCGTAAAAGAAATATTGGTTATATTGTGAGCTAAGTCTATGCATGTTACAATTATTTAGTAGTACATAGAATTAAGCGAAATACAACTCGGTTATTCAAAAAATATGGTAAGGTGTGACAAAATGATTGTTACTCTGGTACTGAGACTGGCGAGTGTAGATATCATAGTCAGCCCAAGGGCGTGGTAGATAAATCTGAGTTCTATAATTAAGATCTACACTTTTTGAAAGTAAATACAGAAAAACTACAAAACAACAATCCTTGATATTTATACTTGCCAACTTTATGAGCAAACATTTACACGGAATGATGCATTTGTTAAGCGTAATATCTTGGCATGTAATTAAATGCACGAGATTTCGGAATCAGAGTTTATTCTTCAGATATACGTTACTAGAGAAAAATTTTTGCTCAGAAAGTTGGCAGAAAATATAGTCTAGGATTGCTATTTTTTTATTTTTGTGAATTGGCTTCCAGACAACTATAATTATGAACTGATTCTTTTAGAGCTGAATTATAAACCATGCACTCTGAAAGGCACCGCATACCTGGGACTCTTCTGCGCTTTGAAGACTCGGGAGAGAAGGAGCGATAAAGATTGCACTGACACGCGCTCGTAATGCGCGTCACTTGGTACTCTGAATTCTCGCATCAGCTTGTTTCGCTGTCTTATGGTCACATTTGCAGCTCTGCTCCATGGTTATTGGCAGCGTGTCTTAGTGAAGAGACTCGCTTATTGAATTGTACCAATCAGAATACGGTTACTGAGACATCAGACACCATACACACATCTGCGACTGGTGGATAGAACTTCAAGACAAGAAAGTGTAAAACGTCATGAAAGAACAACTGCAGGTGTGCACGTAAGGCATTGAAACAGGTTGCTGCAAAAATCTTGTCGCGAAAATGCAAGGTCAGTGCCCATCACTCACACACACAAGGCGCTAAACTAGTGCTCCAAGTCCCCGCTATACAACGGCAACTATGGCACTTCAAGAATCATTATTACTATTTTTATTTTTTTCGTATTCGGGAGGATCCGGATTAGATACCCAGCTCTGGCCATTCTGGTTTCAGTTTCAATAGTTTCCTTGAAAAAGTTTCCGTCTAATGCTAGGATTAATACTTACTAATGGCTAGAGATATGCAAAATGCGTGTTATTTTCTGACAGCTGACTAGACTCCAAGTGACTATAGGCTGGTTCGACGTCTCCCGCTGGCCGATATTGTCGTGACTTACCGCGGAGAATACTTACACGGTAGAGAGGCCAATCTCTGTAAAGACGTAACATACGTCAATGACAACACATAAAAGTTCGTGGCCAATTGAATCTCATATTATGCTCTGTTATGTATAGGAAAGAGAAGTTTAGTCTGCTACCAAATGATAACGCGAATTTTGCATGTCTCTACTAATGGCCATGGTAATGCCTTTCCTTATTCCTGTACTTGTGTAAGGTGAAGTGTGAACGTTTCTAATGACCTTTCTGTATATAGCACATATATAAATATAATTATTAATAATGCACAAAATGAAATTCATTATTTTGTTGTTGGAAAGTTTGTATCAATGTACAGTGTAGAACTGTCGATTAGTTCAAATCGGTTTGGGTATTAGGTTTTGTGATTGAGCTCAAGTGTACGAACATGCAGATTTTAGGCTTGTTGAAGAATTCGAAAATAGTGTTTCCAATGTGCGTGATGTGTTTGGAAAAATACTCGGAAAGATCCCCTCTGCAATACGTTTTCCTTGCGAAGATATGTACGTTGGAATCACGTACAATATTTTCGAAAATATTCGAGGAATTCTAACGCACAGCAACAAACTACGTGAACACGTCCTTTAGGAAGGATCAGTACTTCGACTCCATCTTCGAACTCTTCGTTTTCTTTATCCCTTCCACGCAAGGAGATTTTTCAACTTTTTCGCCTGATATGGCAGGTACCGTAAACCAGGGTTACTTTGACATTGCGGGGTAACTTTGACCACTCGAAATTTTGGTTTTTATATTGTTTAGTGACGAAAGTTTCAAACATTAGCTATAAGGATAAAAGGAATTATTTAAAATACTCGGCTCAGATTATCTGTTTATTTACCAGATAACCAAAAAACTAATATTCTGAATAGCCAAAGCAGCCCCGAAAATGGTCAAAGTAAACCCGGTTTACGGTATATATTCTTCTTAGGTGTTACCAAATTGTTATGCTTTCACTACATTTCCTTAGGTTTTGTCTAGTAACATTCTAGCAAAAGCTACACATTTTCCCAGCGGAAGGTCACAGACATAAATTAAGCAACTGTATTCAAGCAATGCCAACTGCATACAATGCATGGAGTTACGCTGTCTGCCTCGTCAACGACTTAAATATAGTAGGAACTAGGTAGGTCAAACTTAAAGTAGAAGTTTCTTTATTTCAATGCTGTTTGACAGCTGGGTCTTAGGAGGAGTCGCTGCAAAGACGTTTTCGGTAAAATTAGTGATTGCGCATAGCCTATACCAGTATCTCCGTAAATAACTCATCGTGTAATACGGATTTTTTTACAAACATAATATTTGTAGACGCAGTGTTTTATTTTAGTCCCATCTTTAGAGATGATGGTATATCGCGAAAATGTTTTGTCCCTTGAAAACACTAGTTTCTTGCAATACACATGATTGGGTGATACGCGTCTGACATTCTGTAATTTTCTGCAGACCAACAACGAGCATTAAACATTACCATTACCGGAATTCTTATTGGCTTAGTCAAATAGGGTAACAGCTTCACGTCCAGGAAAACGCCAGTGAGTTTTGATAAGCGGAATGTACGTGGAAACCTATCAACAGTCAAGTTTTCCCGGGGTAAACCATCATTAGGGATAGGAAAATTTCGCAATTCAACGACCTGCATGTAAGAATGCACTGTTCTGCGATATCGAAGCCATCACAATTTGCCCATTGATTGCTACTCTGTGGTATATTGTGGTATATTGTGGTATATTGTGGTATATTGTGGTATATGTATTAGTATGGTGTTACAACCGTAAGAGAGGCTTCTGATCGGTTACAATGGTGAATGGACGGCCTGCTACATATTGTCGAAACTTACTGACACCAAACATTACTGCTAAAGCCTCACTTTTATGTACATTCTGACTTCTTTATTTTCTCCAATTTACACACACTCACACACACACACACACATTTATATATTTTTTTTTACCAGTTTTAATGCTACAATCAATGTCAGCCATAGAATAATAATATAATTACAAACATTAATACTAACACTGAATAAACAAAACATTAATATTGACACTGGTACCAACACCATACTAATACATATACCACAATATACCACATACTCAGTGTAACAGCAGACAATAAACGAATAGACGGGACTTGAATATGCTTAGTATGCATAGATTCCAACATGCAAGTCACTGAATTCGCGAAATTTTCCTATCCCTAACCATCATCATTACCTATATTATATCAGTAAAGACTTAACAACAGTAAACATGGCTAAAAATGTTATTTTTATGGCTTCGGTGCTCAGTGTCCTGACGGCAAAGGAGGAAAGCACAGTACGTACTGGAATTTGTTGTTCAGTTCTGTGGCGTTTGACACGTGCAATGATATGATACAGTTGCAAATGTAGTTTGTATGTTATTGGACTACAAGGAGCGAGATCTGGACCTGGAAACGCATGGGCTCTGAGGCTGACAATTACTCACACATCACGCGCATCATAGTCTCTATGAGCGTCCGTCTTCCCCTTGAGGATTTCTCTTCATTCAGAGCCCGTGTCACTTATTAAAATAAACCATTCTTACTTTCTTCCCGAGTAAACATTTAGCAAATGTTTCAATAGGGGCGTAACAAATGAATTTACAATACATTGCGTACATTGTATTCGAAATATTAAAACAAAACTATGAAATAATTATGATAATTATACATTTAAGATAATAACTCTCTCTCTCTCACAACGTAATAAAGGTTTAATATCTCCCAGTAACAATTTAATCCAATAACACGCAAATAATTATAAAATGTAATGTTTTTGTACAGAAACATTGCTGATAATTAGTCAAATATTTAAATTATTACACGACAATGAATTACATTTAAAATGAGAGGTGACGATGAAGTAAAAGACGAATTGAACAGCGGCAGAATGTAAGAGTAGGAGGAACAGTATATCTTCGAGAAAACCAACCTCAAACCGTTATCCACGTTTTCCAAGTGTAATATTCCAAAGCGAGCTCACCGGTTATCGAACCCGAATCGTCGTGGTGCGAGTAGAGTGGCCTGACCACTGCAGCATCGCAAATTTCAGGAAATATATAACTGTCATTTAAAGCATCGAGTCAGTTCTAAGATTGACACTTCTCTAACCTGGAAGGCAAGACAGTTACAGTAATTTAAAACAATTGAGATAAATAACGGGCTGCGGTTAGCACAGTGGCTAGAACACTCGCCTCCCACAAAGGCGATCAGAGTTCGATTCCCGACGCAGTCGGTCCACAGGCTTTTGCATGAGGTAATCGTGGCGAGCGATGCTGCTGGTCGGCGGGGTTTCTCGGGGAACTCCTGTTTCCCCCGCTCTTGCGTTCCGAAGCTACTCCATACTCGCATTGACTTGGATGTTAATTGCTTGTCATAACTTTTTCACTTACTGTTGAGAAACAAAATTTATCAGGCTTTAATTTTCAGATTTTTTTTCTTGTGTGTGTGTGTAGGAAATTTTTCAATCTTGTATTGTGAGAACGCAACACACAAAACAATATTTTTTAGTAATTTTTTACAATTTTTCCCCTTGTTTATTGCATTGTCGTTCTATTCTGATATATGTTTAAAGTTTCAGGTAACTTGTAATTAGCTAAAAATATATTTTATTGAGCCAATAGATGTTAACTTTTGCGTGTGCTGAATCATTTACTCGGGTTTTTGTTACATGGAAGTGTTCATTTTTGCTACCGAGTAGACAAACATACAAGAGACAGAGAGAGAGAGAGAGAGAGAGAGAGAGAGAGAGAGAGCTAATTGAAACGTCTTAATAAAAATTAATATATATGTTACAATAAGTAAGCGTTCTGTAATCCAAAGCACTACAACTTTATTGCTAGTAAGTAATATTTTATCGGTACCAAAAAGTAGCATGTTCCACTGAAGCAAACCTTATAACAGTAAAATTTTGAGCATAAAATGTACATTGAAATGGTATGGTCCCGTTTTAAAATTACTGTATATATAATTTACCCAAATAAATGGGTTAATGCAATCGAAAATAAATAAAAAACCTTAAGTTAGTCAGTGCTCGTACATGGCATTCTGAATAAAATATGAACATCAATATTTTATTTGGTTTTGTTGCTAAAGGAATTTTCTTCGTTTTCATGCGACTACAGTGTAGCGTAGCTTAAAATATTAGAGCAAGTAAAAAGTACGCTTGTACTTAATGTAAAATAATAAATATTAAGCGTGAACAGTATGCACGGGTATAAGCTGGAGCAGCTTAGTAATTTTTCTGCTGCGGGTTTAATACCCCTGGAGGCAGACTATGTATATGCCTATACTGCACGTGGGGCATTAATATACTATAACGGCCCATTAGGCGCTGCACGTTCATAAACAACTACCTTTCGAGCCTCTCCGATCAGGTGTACCATATTAAGCGAGGGACGCAAATAGCCTGCTTACATCACCCGGGAAAATATTGTGCGAACAGTTTATACTGATAATGGCTGTAGCTAAAAACCGAAGAATAATAATTTTCAAAAATAGGTATCATTTTAATGTCTTCTTCTGTAACCTGTTGTACAAAAACTCTTCTGCGCTAATGGAAATTTTGTACAAATGAATGCTAGACCAGAGATAACTCTTAAATCTATTAAATCTACACGATTTTTTAAATTTTATTGTTTCGTTTTTTATACCAACAATCACAAAGTTGGTGCATGGGTAAGTTTTACTCGTAGCTAAAACTTCTTTCTTCCGTAACAATATACTATACCTGACATACCGCCAAATACTAATGTTGCAAGTTTATTTGTTTACATTGTTTCAATTTTTTTTTGTAATTTTTGAATAATATCTTTAAAAAAATGGTATTTACAATTTTTTGGCGATAGCACTACAAAACAATAACATATCCGTTAAAAAAAAGAACAACAAATCACTTTCAGGCGAAGTACTAGTGAACACATACACATTATTTTTTTTTAAGAACTTTTTAGTTTGCCTCGTAAACTTTCTCAGAGTTAGATAACCTCGAGTTTTTTATGTTGGTACTATTTGCCGACGGTTCTCCTCAGTTGCTAGAAAATAACGGACGTTCGATATCGACGTAAAGTAAGTGCATGGAGTGATATTGGAATTTGAAAGTGACCGACGGGCAGGATTGCCGACCTCGCAAGAGACTCACATACTTCAAGAGGAGAATGTGCGATATTGGTTAGCTGTTTCCAGACAGCGAAGAGGGGTGAGTTATTTCGTTTTATCGACGGTACATGGGAATGCGAACATGCGAAAAAAATCTGCAGCCCTATAATATTTATACGTATTCGATATTGCTTTGATATTTAAAATACTTGAACTGTGGGACTGTGTATGTTATATTTCCCCTGTGAAGCTACGATTTTAATTAATAATATCTAAATATTAACATTTACAATTTAAAAACACTAAATTATATTTCTTTACACATTTTATATTGCATTTCAAAATAAACCACTAATTACTGAACCAGCTGAAATAATAAAGAATATATTTTTCAGATATGTTATTTCTCTTTTACTCAGTAAATTGATTTTACAGAATAATTTTCAGAAGGGAAAATAAAAGTGTATTTTTTGTGTTTAACATGTGATTTGTATTGAATAAAAACAATAGGGTCACAATAGGAATACGATCGTAGTATACCCTACGTATACATTTACATATTTTCAAAAATTGTTATGTTATGTGTGTTAATACCAAATAGGTACTAGTGTAAGTTAGTATATTTGGTGGGAAGAAGTCAGTATATAGTATATATGTTTGTGGTGTTGAACTAATCTTGTGAAAAAAGGTGAACAAAATTGAATTTAAAAAACCTTTTTAGTTAAAAAAGTTCATAGAAATCATTTTGTTAATTTTTTTACATTCCTTGTGGTTGTAAGCAATAAACTAATGTGAAAATTTGTAACTTATGTTTGTATTTATTTTGCGATACAAATGATAAACGTTGTAATTAAAGAAAATAATAGAATAAATGAGTGTAACTACGAGGTAGAAGAGAGAAGTTGTGATTGTTTAATGAAGAACGTTTGAGGGAAAGAGGGATAGTGTTTGGGATGTGAAGGATCAATGACATGTTGGGGTCATGTATGTTTCGGTATATCGAGTAGAGGAGAACTTTTATTCGAATCGAAGGAAAAACATTACGAGAAAAGGCAGCTGTTGGCTATTTTAAAGAAAATATACTGAAAGAAAAGTATTGTTATATATGTATCACACTTCTGTTAAAATAGGAACAACATTCCAGTTTAATTGTCGTTACTATCTGAATTTTTCCTATAACAATCTGTTCTGTAGAAGTGACAACCTGTTATGTAAAAGGAGGGAACAGCGTCATTCTTTTACAGATAATATTATCACTTCTGCAGAACAGATTGTTATACGAACAATTCAGATAGTAACGACAATCAAACTGGAATGTTGTCACTACTTTAACTGAAGTTTGGTACTCATAACAATACTTTTATTTCCTTGTAAGGGTAAAAATGGCAGTCGGATGAAGTCATGGGTGTGTCTTCGCTTCTCGTTTTCCTTCGCCTTGGTCATAAACGGCTAACCATAGGCTACTACTATCACTATTGTTGCTTGTTTGGTTCGTCAAGATCAGCTTGTGAGTTGCTGCAAGTTATTCTGGGGCATTCTTACAACTAAGTCCTCTTCTGATGCCTTTTTACCTAATGGAGGCAATAAAAATGGAAGCGACAAGGAAGACACTGGTACGAGCGTCAATATTAATAATAGTTGTCACACTGTAGTTTATGGTAGGTGTGACTTATAATCAAACGAATGCTTCTCTTATTCGGGTAACTAATCAGTTAAGCATTTTTTTAAATATGCAGCAATATTACAAAGCTTTTCCAGCAGTTTTGACGAGCCTCAGATACAGACTTCTAATGGTAATTTCGTGTTTTAAATACCTCTAAAGCATAATTTGAAATGGTTTTCCTTAAGGTTTAAGTTTTTTCTTGCGGTAAAACTGCGCTGTAACATGATGTCCCAAATATATTAATCGATAAAAAAGAAACGCACTTCAAAGTATGCTTCTATATTTAATAGAAACAAGTTTTTGGTGTCCCTTAAAACTGATAAACACGTATTTTTTTTAGATGGCACTACCTGGTAAAGATATCATCTGAAATTGCAAGACTCAAGTCTACTCTGAACATAAATACATACAGTTCACAATTAATATTAAATGGCTAGAGCTTAAATTCCGTATAAAGACGAATATTTTAAAATCCCCACGCACCAGTTAAATGTTTCGCACAAAAATGGACACGGTTCTTGGCGCGGGCCATAATCGCAATTATCGCTCAACTGTTTCTGTCCTCCAAATGCGGAAAAAATTAGAGGCTGCTAACTTATATAGTGATTTTATGGTAAAATTCCTCACTGGACTGAACTTGGACTGGGTTCAACATGGAGCGAACCTAAAGTGAAAGTGGACTGAAATGTGTTTACAGTAAACTATTCGATCCAGATTAACATGTAAACATCGACTGAATCCGTGTCTAGCGACATCTCTTTGCGAAATATTGAACTACAGAACAAATGAATGTCAAAAATGCACGAGGCGAGTATTTTGATATCTCGTTTGATTTTGCTCATCAGAATATTTATTTCGATTTATTTGGCACTTCCCAGTATTTTTAACAACATTAAACAGTTTAATTAGCTAGCTAGCCCAGGACTATTCTAACCCCATAAATAACCGAATAAACGATTCAATGTGGCATCCGCTCCGTTTTCTTTCACTTCAGTCCAATGAGTGTCAGGGCACACCGCAGACTCTAATTAATAATTACACTGGAGGTTGAAAATTGTTCATCGGTTTCGTAATGTAATCATTCACAATAGTGCATTGTAAGGTGCATATCCGCATTTGAAAGCCAACCTCGCATTTTAACTGAGGGATTGTTTCGATTGGCACTTTAAGTACTATCTGCAAACAGACTTTGTTTATCGTGGTCTCGCAAGGCCATCATTTGTACTTATTTCACGATAATTGTTTTTTTTTATTCCTAAACTAGATCTGATATCGAAAACAGTTGTACAGTTTTGGCAAATATTGTTTTTTATATATAATCTAATTTTTCTAGAAAAAAGTAGGTAGATTTGGCTCATTTGTTTGTTAATGAGAATTCCTTTGAACGCACAATTAGCTTAAACTATTGCGTATTTTGTCTTGAAAAAATAATTTAGCATAATTATTAATAAAACTGTCGAACATTTTTTTTATATCTGCTCTCGTTTAGGATCACAAAAATAATTATATTAAAATAATTACAAATGGATGGTAATAGTTATAACACATGCATAGTTTAGGTAACTTGATAATTCACAAACATGTATAGTCACGTACAATTACCGCGATGTAAAGTCTAAGTTTATTTTAAATTTTGGCACTTTACAATATATAGCCACGTGGCAGGATTTTGTATTAGGCCCTGTAAATAACTGACTTTCGGTAATTTAGAATGATATTCTAAGCTTCCTGATATCTGAAAAGAAAACAAAAATATATGTATTATCCACCATTTTGCTTTAACTTCCAAGATATTCACGAAGGTAGATAATTTCTGTAGAACAATTTATTGAAGTTTATAGTCGGTAATTCATATTCTAATAATTAACTGAAAGTTCTATCCGCGTGTCTTACTAAAATTTCGATTACGTGTGGAGTTTATTTACACAGAGTTGGAAAATATTAAATTAGCTAATTGAAACATAATATAATATTAAAAATAAAACCATATACTGATCCAAATTGCTGCATAACATGAATACTAAATAATTAAATTATTTTTAATTGCCGAATATCAAAGAATAGTAGTGCGCATTGCCAGGCTTGTAAATGAGTACAAATAGTAATGATATAATAACTGTCAGTTGAGAATGGATTTGTTGTGAGATAAAATATAATAATTTTTCCAAATAACTATAACAACGTTAAGTTTCAGACTGCCAACCGAAATCATAATTTTATTTTGTAATACAACAATTTGTTGACTGCAGGTTCAGATAATTTTTAATCCCTGCTCGATTCGTTTGGAGTTATTTTTAAAGTAGTGTACATTTCGGAATAAAACGGCGCAAGTAAAATTCGTGAATAAAGAATTAGTGTATGTTCTGCTTTGACATATGATGCTTCATGAAATAATACAAACCGGAGAAAAAAATTCGGCATAGAACCACGCGATGGACTTTATTATACAATTTCCACAAATAATATTATATAGGCAAGTCCATTGTGCTTAAGAAAAATTGTAAACCGCTGTTGTCAAATTGTGTGTCATGTGCGTAGAGGCGATACTGCATTTAATTCTCCGGTCAGGGCACCCTTACGGTCAACAGACTTTGTCCTTTATACACGAACCTTGACAGAGGAACCAATGGAAGCGTTTGTAGCAGAATGTTAGATTTGACTCCAAACAAAGATAATGTTCATATTGCTGTTAGGAACAAGTATTGGTCATCATAATGAAAGCAGTGCATATTATTAAATATATATACATATTTATACATAATTGAGGAGTATTATTTTTGGTAGGATTTACAAATTAAATAATAACTAAAGGTAATATCTCCCAAACAGTTATTTAAAAAAAATATGAAAATGTAATTACAAAGTAAATAAATTTAAATTAATTTAACGTGTGCTTAAAATTTGACTGTCTCTTCGTTGTCAAAGATAGTGTCTTAAAATTGGCATAATTTATCAAACCTAAAAGATTTTAATGTAATTGTTGAAGCACGTATTCCGGAATTCCAGATAAGTGTTTGCCATGCAACCCTGACGTGGCATTATTTAACACGTTTAAATTTCGTGTAATGGTGTTTGGGGAGATTCACTGAGTTGGAATATGCATGATCCTTAACCGCTTTTAATTTGAATCGTGCAGCTTGAGCCGAAAGTTACAGACATAATAAAAGAAGATTTCAGCAGCTTTGCTCGCTCATTATATGTGGTGTGGCGGGAAATGGAAGAGCAGACCAATTTTCCTTAAAGGCCCAAGGGAGAAAAAGGCCATTTCATGCTCATTTTGTGAGTAGCCAGACCCTCCTAATTGGAGTCTTTGTTGACTCTTCTGTCACTCACACCCTCGGCGAAGGGCCGAATAGGACAATGGGTTTGAGTCCTCACTCCTCATTATAACTCGTAAAAAATACTCTCTTTATTTTTAATTTCATCCTTTGGCGGATTGCTGTTTGTTAATTGCTGAAGATTTGCAGAGCTAACGATCCACGATAAGCTGCTTTGAATCTTATTATTCGAAACATAGATTTGATATAAATTAGTTCTGTGTAAAATTAAATTTTCTCTCTACGAATATTTACGCGCAAAGTTAAAAGTAGTTGAAAATTTTTATTCATCCTGTTTAGCAAAATATTTTATATCATGTTTCATTGGGCTTAGTATAAAAATTATTCTGAACGATTAAACTTTACAGTGTTGTATCAAAACGACGACAATTTATAAACTAGAGTCGTTTAAAAATAGCGGTAAAAATATCGTCTGTAAATAGACGTTACAATAAATAATGTTGGACATTCTCCAACACTAATTGAACGAAAATATCCCATATATTATTACTTAGCCTCAATCAACACTCATTTTTTTTTTAGAATGAACTTAGACATTTCATCAACTAGGTAACTGCGTGAATTTGACAAATAATTATTGTTCAAACATAATAAACGTCTCCGTGGACAGAACAAACTGCGGCTTGAGAATACGAAGTAGTGAAGCTAATTTTTGTAGATACAAAATAAAGTTATAATTTGTAACATACTAAGTAAAATATCACACGCAGCCTAGCCTAAAGAAAATCAATCACGCCTATGGCCAAGACAACGGAATAGCAGCTTGAGTAACCGCACCCCGACAAGCATTCCGTGTTCGATGTCGAGTTGGCAAGCGTGGTTGGTGTGGTATACCGACGAGTTTTCTCGGGGTGTTACAGTTTCCCCTGCCATTCAAATTCTGCCGTTTTGTAACTGTAGGGATTAAAGTCATCTCACCGTCCAGGGTTCGACAGACCTTCAGTCAGAAGTCTGCTCCGGTGGTGTGAAGCCCTGACCTGGAGTATCTTAACGTACGCTATTATTATTATTATTACTATTTTTTCATTTCTATTTTAATTATTACTATACTTCAAAGACAACAGAAACAGAACGAAAAATGTATCTGGAATTACTTTATAAACGTAAAGCCAAGTCTCATGCCTGATAAATTGAGTCACGACTGTGTGGCTAAAAGATTTTTGGGCCTTTTGGTTTAAATAATTGTGTGAACCTCAGCAGCTCTGGTTCAGGTTCACTCACTTGGCTCGGAGTTATGCTGGCAATTCACAGGCTTATGGATGTCACAATAACATTATTCTGAGTGTTCCAATCACGAGAGATGTGTCTGAGCAAAGACTCGTCTACAATATCCACGAAGCAGATCTTCTGACGTGCCCGTAAGGCATCGGACCAAAATGGTGCAAGAGTCATTTCGCTAAAATCTTGTGGCTGTACTGATGAATTCGTGACTTTGAACTAAGGTCTAGTAGCAGGGGCTTTCAAAAGCCTTTAACAAAACATGGACCTGCTAATGCGCTTACCTACTGGCCGTGTGTAAGTATGAGTGAGGCACGGCGGCAAGGGCGATGTTGACCGGCTCATCTGGTGCGGTATCGCCTCTACAGCAAGACACTGAAACGGCGTGCAGTGGTATCGTACATCACTCGCCTGACTGACACTTTCAGTGGCGACACCATTTATTTTATTGGTGGAAAGTTTTAAGCTGAGTCCATTGAATGCTTCTAGAGAAGTTTTACACTAATCACGTGAGTAGTACTTCTGATACAACAGGTTGGATAAGCAGTTTTTTAGCAATTTTGAGGAACTCCAAAATAATTATTTCATCGATGATATACTTTGAAACCACCCGTCCGTCATCGTTTGAAGCGTGTTTTCTTCACGTACATTGGCACAATGGGCATACGTGGAACACTTTCGTGAAAAAAAAAAACGTATTTACGAACAAGCCGTAACACATTTTAAGACGAAGGGTCCCTATTCATGCTATTTTAGAAAGTTTTATTTTTTAAATCCTGAAAGGGTGAAGACATCGCAAAACCGTTACATATAAATGTTGGAAATTGTTTATACTATGTAGCATAAATTTAAACCTAGATTTGAATAGTTTTGACTAGTTGCTGACTTTAAGAAAATTTAATTCAGTCGATAATTTGCCGAAACTTTATAAAATTATGTTATTAAAAAATTAGACGGTATACTACAATAATTTCAATCATTTACATGTAACGGTTTTGAGATGTCTGCTGCCTTTCAGGAATTAAAAATGAAACTCGCAAAAATAGCATAAATAGGAACCTGTGATCTAAGCCCGTGGCAGGCGAGGGTTAAGGGGCAATTCAAATGCGTTGCAGCGAGTTACGCCTATTCTTTTTTTGACGTAACTATTTAAAGTGCATAATGTTTGTATACCTACGATAAGAACTCACACTTGAACTGTGTCGCTTTAGTCCTAAAAATTAGGTACGTTTCTCAGAAGCATAATTTTCAGGCACCTCAAAATGGCCAAAAATTGGGTTTTCTAGATGCAGTATCTCGAAAATTAACAACCGGATAAAAAAACAGAACTTTATAAACAAGCGTTAGACTTTGAACTATGCTGGCCACAAATAAAACAATGCAGTCACTGCTTTAAAGACCCATAGAAAAAGGATAAGAGTAAGGCATTTCACGCCAGATGAGGAGTTTGGCGATAATGCATTACATAGGTCAGCGGCAACCTTATCGCTCCTGCCTCACACACAAACACAGCCTATCTAGGAAGGCTCCTTAAATACTAAGCAGGGTTTTATGTAAGGTGGATACTTCTTTAGTTTACGGTTGGAAGGGCATAAGTCTAATTATAGCCAATTGAGACATGTGCTATTCGTGCAGCTTTTAGTAGGCGTTTAATAGGGCACAAATCTCATTGCATTAACATGTATCTTTAGCCTTATTACCACCTCTATAGTGAGCAGTAGAAGAGCACAAGGCTCATCTTAATTTTTAATGACTTACGGCTTTCTTGCCGCCCATCAAAGAATTAATGCCGGGCGACAGTTGGCCGCTCTCAGCATTTGCTGTGTGTGAGGAAACTCCAGCCGGCAGTTAGATGTCAGCGAGGTTGCAGACAAGCGAGGTATTAACCAGGATCCACGCTCACTGGAGACGAACGTCTCGCACGAGGCGGTTGTTCGGAACAGCTCGCGAAGACATAAACACGTCCTGGGCTCATTATGAATTCCATAACGATCCACAAGAGCTCGTTACTGCGACTCGCAACGCTGCTGTCAAGTAGGAAGTAGCAGCGACATCACTCACTCGCCGCCTCTCTGGTATTTCATAACAACTCCTCCGGTATTCAGCGCCTCCCACCCCGGCCGACACGCGACTCTATGGTCCGGGAAGCAATACCCACGTGCAAAGTGAAGCCGCAGAGTCGTAAACATCAAGAGATGAAGCCACCATCCCTCTCTGGTGGGCAATCTTGTTTACTGGAGCAGTACGTACCGCCTCAGTTTCCTATTAACTGTCTGACGTCATCAGACAAGCTTCTTCCTTGAAATTCATCAGCAGATTTATTATTAAACCACAGTTAATTTGCATGCTGAAAACCGAATAAACCGTTGAAACAGAAATACTCAAGAGTACTCATTAAATTACCGGAAAAGGAAATACTACATATTCTGCATTTCTCCGTGATTCGAAAGTAAACTAAGTGACAATGTAAAGCATGCGGCATAGTAGTCACACAAATATAACTAGTTAAATTGAATGTCTTATCCTCAGATTCTGACAGGGAATATTAAGTGATCAAATTATGAATTTTTAAAAATATAATTTTAATCGAGCGAGGTAGCGCAACGGGAGCTCATGTCGCATGCGTGAGGACACGGGTTCTATCCCCGGCTCCGGCCATTCTGGCTTTAGGTTTCTATGGCTGCAGGGAATCGCTCCAGGCCAATGCGATGGTTCCTTAACAAAGGCCATGGCCGAGTCCTCTCCCAGCTCCTGTCATTGTACCAAGTTGTGTGTCACCGTCTATAATGACCTCGCTCTGAACGAGACATAAATCCCATTTGTGGTAACGTACCTTCAAATTTTAAAAGTTACCGCAAAAACTTCTGTCAGTACAGGATGAATTAAAATAATACCCGACATTTGAAGGTCTGCATAAGCACAACTAAACAACTTACATTGTTGTGCGACCACTGAAAAGAACCGTAGGAACAATTAAGTTTTTGTACCATACCTACGTAAATGTTCAATTTGACGGCCACGAGCAGCACGACCCACGTCGACGCGATACTCTAATTTGTTCCACACTCGTGCCAGCATTTCCGGTGTAATGGTCTGGATGTCGTCCAGAAGCCTTGGTGTAAGATGGTGAAGGGGGAGGGTACGGCATAAGGTTTCATTTGTACGCCGCTAGAGGGCACTGAGAGCTACCTTCGCTGCTCTACGAGCGTGTGTGAAGTGTTAGCCCGCAACACAATGGCGATGGAACAACAGAAGGCCTTCTTGTCATTAGCTTAGCGAAGTGTGAATCGGTGTCGACTGTTCAACGCGAATTCCGTCGCAAATATGGACGTCGTTCACCGGATCGGTGGAGTATCCTACGGTGGTTTCGTCAGTTTCGTGACAAAGGTTGCCAGTGCAAAGGCAGAATTTCCGGGCTGCCGCGTGTGTCAGACGACAATATGCAACGGATTCAGCAAGAGTCCGCGCGCAGTCCAAGATAATCAACTCGACGAGTTAGCCGGGAAATGAGACTCCCTCAATCGAATGTGTGGAGAGAGTTGCGGAAGTTATTGCTGTACAAAACATACAGGTTACAGCTTATGCAGGCTCTTACTGCAAGGTACAAAGAACTCAGACGTGATTTCTGAGCGGACATTCTTGTCCGAAATGAGGTTGACGATGCCTTCATCTCTAATGTGGTGTTTAGTGATGAAGCGACGTTCCACGTCAACGGTAAGATCAACCGACATAACGTGAGAATTTGGGGCCAGGAGAATCTACAAGAAACCACCGAACAAGACGCACCTCACCCAAAGTGAAATTGTTTGCGCTTTATCGAGGGACACTGTTTTCAGCCTCTTCTTTTTTAAGATTCCACTGTTACTGAGATTTATTTCTTGGATATGCTTATCAAATGGTTATTTCTTCAGTTAGAAGAGACGGCGGGATACTTCAATTTCCAACAGGATAGTGCACCAGCCCTATGGCACCTACGACTACCTGAACGAGATATTGCCACAACGCTGGGATTAGTCGCGGAGCAGATGGTGATCGGCCACTTCTTCACTGGCCCTCAAGGAGCCCAGATCTCACCCCGTGTGATTTTTTCCTGAGGGGGTACATAAATGATCTCGTGTTTCTTCCACCATTGTCGGCTAACATTGCCGAACTCAAAACAAGAATTACGGATGCCATCCACACCATTCCACTAGTGTGGAACGAGTTAGAGTATCGCATCGATGTGATTCGTGCTGCTCAAGGTGGTCACAATGAACATTTATAAAGGTATTGTACAAAAACTTCGTTGTTCCACCACAGTTCTTTTGAGCGGTACACAACATTGTAAGTTGTTTGGTCGTGTTTATACAAGTCTTCAAAATTGGGATATTCTTTTTTTACTTACCCTGTATTTCTTTAATTCAAATAAACTTGATAAATTTCTCACAAATGTTTTAAATTTTTTTTCTTAGTATGAGCACGTAAATCCTAATCTCGATGTTCTTCTCGCAACTAATTATTATGTGTATGTATATATATACAGAGTGTTTCTAAATTCATCCATCAGACTTCGGCAGCTAATACCTAATGAAAAATGAGGCAAAAACATATAGGACACCTAGTACCTAAACTGAACAGTACGGGAGCAATAAGCCCTTTAAAATTGAAATTTGAAACAGTTTCTTTCGAAAAATCGGAAACCATATGCGAGGAAAGGACAAAACCCAGAACAGTGCTTTATGTTATCGAGGTCTGTAATCCCACAGCCAGTGCTCGTTCTAACATTCTGCCATTATGCAAATTTCAGGGGTGACCACCCTTGTATGTCGTCAAACTTTTGCACAGTCTAGATATGGAAGTATTTGAGGACGAATATTTGGCGAGCATGACATGCATAGCAAAACTGGTCCTCTTGTTGCAAGTGTGTAGGAGACACCATTTTCGTTCACAACGATCATCAAGACCGTATGCTATGTGCGGCGGTACAGTGCATTATGGCATTCGTCTGTCACGTTGAATTGACACGAACATCAACATATGACAAACAATTACGACAGAGTATTTTATCTTGTAATGTTTGATTTAGCCGTAGTGACGACGTGTTATCCTGAGGTACGATTTACTTGATTTTATAAACTCGAGGAAATGTGTCAGGATTTTACTACGTATTTGACAAACAAATAAAACCTCGTATAAACATGACGATTACCATTGTTTTAAGCAGGTTTATCAAGAGCACCTTAATGTTTAAGTGTAGTTAAACAATGTTGAATGTCATAAAGAAAGCTGTTGAGTGTTTAAAACTCGGCAGGTAGGCAACTAGTACAGCACCCATGAAATGATGGTTGTGTATGTCAACAGGACAAGGTTCCAGAGAGTGGTATTAAATATTTATGTTGATAAATGCCGTAAAGTGAGTGAACATAGCAACAAAACGTATGAAATGTGCATTCATCACATGCTTTGCGTCATTTCCACCTCATGACACCGTTACACGTCTCTCAAAACATCCGCGTTATGAGCTGTCTAAAGTACTTCTCTAATATTCCAGCATGGTGGCCCGAATTGTGGTGATACAACAGGGAAGACGAATTTATTGTCTGTAGGACACTAGACTACACACTCTACCCTCAAGTCCTAATGTTCTATGTGATATGTTCTGACATTTACTCAGCGAAGCATACTGCAGTATTGTGAGCAGAGTGAGGACATGCACGTAGTTGTGTAACGAAATGGATCGTTTTACGTGGTTTGAGCTGGCTGACATGCACCTAGTACATGAAGCTGCTCAGTGTAATAGTAGAGCGGCAGTGCGTAAGTACAGAGACAAGTATACAAACAGACGTGTACCACATTATTCTACGTTTACAAGTATTGATAGGAGGCTTCGCGAAGAGAGAACATTCACGGTGAGTACAGGAGTTGCACAGTACTATTATTATATTAAATCGCATACATTATTGTACATTGGGACATTACTGTTCCAATTCTGTACATGTTACAGGTGTGCCAGCCAAACGCAGGCCGTCCTAGGTCGGTACGTACACCTAGGAGATGTTGTGGAGGTTTGGTGACGTGCCATCTACTAGCACCCGTCAAGTGGCGCATGCTGTCCGCACTGGACACGTGAATGTGTGGAGAGTTGTAAATGAACAGCTGCTCCATCAATATCGCCGACAGAAACTGCACCATTAGAAGGCTGAAGATTATCCACAACGGCTACAGTTCGTGCAGTGGTGTCTACAACGATGTGCAGTACAGCCATGTTTTCCACGCATCGTATTGTTTACCGATGAGGCGCGATTCACAAGAGATTTTGTACTGACTTCTCGTAACAGGCACATTTGGGCGGGGGAGAACACTCACGCGACCTTCGTTTCCAATCACCGAGAGCAATTTGGTGTTAATGTTTGGTGTGGTATTGTAGGTGATCATTTAATTGGTCCATACATGTTGCCTGCTCGCTTAAATGCAGACAGGCACCTGGTGTTTTTGCAAGATGTTTTGCCAGAGTTCCTGGAAGACATCCCGTATCAGATTCGACGACATATGTGGCTGCAGCATGACGGTGCACCTCCGCACTATGGTGCACGTGCACGAGAGTACCTGAACAACACATTTCCAAATAAATGGTTAGGCCGTCGTGGGCCGAGGTCATGGCCTGCAAGGTCCCCAGATCTTATACCAATTGACTTTTACCTATTGGGGGGGGGGGTATGAAGAGCTTGGTATACGAGACTCCAATATTATCTGAGGAGGATCTTGTCGCCAAAATACAGGCTGCTGCAGAAGTGATACGAACCACGCCCGGCGTGTTTTACCGTGTTCGACAATCGTGGCATCGTCGATGTACACTCTGTGCCGAGGTTGGCGGCCGACAGTTCGAGCACTGTAAGACTCATGTACTACAGTTACACGGTCATTTATGCCATGTGAACTTAAAGTAATTCAAATAAACTACAGGCAAACGACTGCAATGTAGTATGTGTTGACAAATTAGTCACAATAACTTCACTGATCTCTGTGTTTACATACTGTACTATTGTATTTATTTGCACCATCGAGTTTCTAGCATAGGGAGGTTATAACTGACATATACTGTACATACGTAGTAGATGCACATGTCATACGTACATTGTTGTTTTGTACTCCTAAAATATCACATTTATCAACGGAAATGTTTAATACCACTCTCTGGAACCTTGTCCTGTTGACATACACAACCATCATTTCATGGGTGTTGTACTAGTTGCCTACATGCCGGGTTTTAAACACACAACAGGTTTCTTTAGGACATTCAACATTGTTTAACAACACTTAAACACTAAGGTGCTCTTGATAACACCTCTTAAAAACAATGCTCGTCGTCATGTTTATACGAGGTTTTATTTGTTTGTCAAATACGTAGTAAAATCCTGACACATTTCCTCGTGTTTATAAAATCAAGTAAATCATACCTCAGGATAACACGTCTTCACTACGGTTAAATCAAACATTACAAGATCAAATACTCTGTTGAAATTATTTGTCATATGTTGATAGATTTCGTGTCAATTCAACGTGGCAGTCGAATGCCATAATGCATTGTACCGCCGCACATAGCATACGGTCTTGATAATCGTTTTGAACGAAAATGGCGTCTCCTACACACTTGCAACAAGAGGACCTTTTTTGTTATGCATGTCATGCTCGCCAAATATTCGTCCTCAGATACTTCCATATCTAGACAGTACAAAAGTTTGACGACATACAATTGTGGTCACCCCTGAGATTTGCATAATGGCGGAATGTTAGAACGTGCACTTGCTGTGGGATACAGATCTCGATAACATAAAACACTATTCTGGGTTTTGTCCTTTCATCGCATGTGGTTTCCAATTTTTCGAAAAAAACTGTTTCAAATTTCAATTTTAAAGAGCTCTTTGCTCCCGCACTATTCGGTTTAGGTACTGGGTATCCTATATGTATCTTGCTTTATTTTTCATTAGGTATTATCTGCCGAAGTTTGATGGTCGAATTGAGAAACACCCTGTATATATATATATATATATATATATATATATATATATATATATAAATGTGTTCACACACACGGTTTTTTTTTAAAGCGGCTAACTGATCACAGCATTCAGCAACCATGTTAGACATCATGTGCGAGAGTTGACACATTCTAATGTTCTTCACGGTACTTTGTGGACGATAGCAAAACAAGTTTAGAAGGGTTTGTCTTCAATGTGTTATTTGTAAGTCGTCTTGAAGAGAGCCCAAGGCACTCGAGTGGTCAGAGCACTCGCCTCCCACAAGCCTATCAGGGTTCAACTCCCAGTGAGATCGGTCCCCGAATTTTGGCAAATGGGAATCGTGCCGGAAGGTGTTGCTGGTCGGAGTGGCTTTTCGGGGATCTCACGTTTACACCGTACCTCTCCAGTGTATGATCTCATTACACGTCACCCTATGAGGTAAGCAGAGGCCTCCGGGCACCTAGTAAGAAGTCTGCATCCGGGGAGCGATAACCTTGTCCTCCACTATTCTTCTACAACAATATTTATTTACCTTGAGATCGAAACCAGATCCTACAAAACACTTGTGCCTCAATTAAAACCAGTAAAAACGTTAAATACAGTCCTCCCTTATTTACCTCTTCCTATGATGACAGTTAGTACCGGTTAGTTTAAAATGCCGAAAACTTGCTTTACACAGAATCGAAAAAAAGTTTTGCTTGGTTAAGAAACTACAATTAAATCTTATTTTGTGTGCTGCAGATCTTCGCACCAGTGCAGAACGGTATGCTCTGTGTATGAGCTTCAATGTTGCCAGATGAAGGTGAAATTATGGTACCAAGTAGACTAACAGTGCCGTTTTCTTCCCAAAATTCTTGCACACATACATAACTTACCATTGCTTATGTATGGTGCTGTTATAAATTAAAATGATTCACAGTGACGAATTGAGTTAAAAGTTCCAATAATAAAGTATTTCTCTTTCAGTTTTGCGGGTAATTAATAGAGGTGGTGGCCCGGTCAGTACTATATAAACACTATAAAGTGGTCTGAAATACAATAATTTATTTTTATAGCTGAGTTTATCGATTATTTTAAAGAAACAGTAAAGTTTACTATTGTTTCTGTGGTAATATAAATTATGTTTTTTTTTTCAACCAGGATGGCTAAAAATCTGGTACCTGGTACAGAAGATTAAAATATGGTACAAATAACAGAATCCTCGTAAAGCTTAGCAAAACTGATGAGCTATTATTTTCTACGCATTGGGGAAGGAAATTTTCTCGAGTTGTATGACCAGCATGCTAGAATCCATTGCCATGTGTTACATACTCAAGCACCAATTAGCTGCTTCTCTCTGCGATAGTAAACAGTGAAGGAATGAACAGGGCATGAGTATACACAGCACAGCGGATTATATCACTCAGGTCATTGCACTCGGGGAATTATCCTTCCCTTATCTAGGTGCTAATGGTAGGGTTAGCTCTGGATCTGGTGGGGGAAACGTGATTGGCTGACGAGGAGGGCGGGGCGTCGCCAATGGCAGCGCCAAGGGACGGAGACAAGTGCGACCGAAGCTCGGGGTGTGGCAGGAAGTGTTGGCAAGGAATAAAACACGTCCAGCCCAAGGCATGCATTATTCATGCGGGGGTAGTGTTGGGAGGCAGGGGTTGTGGTAAGTGTAGAGGCACTTCCTAGGAGCGCCTGCCTCTCTGCGTGTTTGTTCCGGAGAACCTCTCAACTTTCTCCCTGGGCCTCTGCTAGCGATAACGGAACAGACCTGTGCACTACCTCCTCGCCCAACCAACATCCGCCTGGAATATGTAATCAAACGGGACAGAGTTCTCTATTTAAGGCCGCTTCCCTCCTTCCACGCAGCTTGCAAAATTATATGCAAATCCCCTGTAATAGAACCATTATTTAGATTTCGGTTTTGGGTTTGCAACCAACGTCTTACTATTACTCACCGAAATGTTGTGCTGGTGATGGTATCTTACCTACCTCAGCGCGGGCTGCACTCATTTGAGTTGTTCAAAAATTTCAAGTTGGCGTCTGGGCTACGGACGTTAAAAAATTATTAGGTTCCTGAAGCAGCAAAATTCTTTGAACAAAATGTAGTATTAAATATACTCGTTATGATCTAAATAATCAGTTTCATGTGCTAGATACATTTTAAGGCCATAATTGTAATATATATGTATATAATTGTTTACATTGTTTAGATTAAGAGTACTGCCTACCTCGAGCTGTTTTTCGTGTAGGGGTTTAGAAGCCACGTTATCACAACGAGCCAAGCGCTGAACTACTGTAGTGCACGAGATTCCAGTTGGTCCATTTTTACTATGGGACTTGAAGAGGAGACCATATAACTTTATTGGTGTTAAGTCGTTAGACAAGTCAGGTGCACGATTCTATTTAACTTTCCCATACATCCGGTTAGTTCATTTTGCTGTACGGCTATCTGAAAAGCTGATTTTTTTTTTTAGCTATTTTAAAGGTTCAGATACAGTTTTCTGTGAGCATGATACCATAACAATGACATTCCGCCCTTGTCCGAAATGTTTTTTTCTTAGGTACAGTTGGCACACGTGAAACAGTTTAGTACAAAAAAATGGAAATTTCCTATATAGGCATATTTTAACTCAGGTGAAACACGTATAGCAGACTGCGCCGATAAAAATGGTTACTCCTAAGAAGGTAAATTTTAAAGTTAACTCTTTGAAACTTAAATTATTCTCCTTGAAATTTCAAGAAAAATGCATTCACACGAGACACCTTATTTTATTTTTCATTTTAAATACTAGCTATAAAAGTCACAGTTTTTAATATAATACTTCCCAAAATGTTATGATATATATATATATATATATATACATACATACATACACACATACACACACATATTTGAAAAAAAATGTTTCTACCGCAATCTGTTGAGGGAGTTTAAGATATCCCACTTATTTTTGTTGAAAGAGCAATTCTTAAAACCAGTTAATTGAGAATAAATTAATATCAGTGTGCATGACTCATTTTATATCCGTGGTTGTAACTTTACTGGGCGGAGCTAACAGACAAGTAATAAATTTATATCAATTCGAGTTATATTTTAATACTTATATGCAAGTTATACTATAGTAAATTGAACAATTTTCGGACATACACAACTGCGTATGAATGTTGCCTAGTTGCATACAAACCTTACAACAAAAATCAGAATCAATTTTTAAAAAATAAATACAGTAACAGCTATTGTAAAAAAAAAAAAACATGAAACACACATACTCACGATTCCAGAAACGATATAGTTCCAGACAGGAAGTCAGAAAACAAAGGAGAACCAAAATACTAAACAAGTACGTAAAAATTGTGACAAAACTGTCGAGGAAACAATGACAACACAAACGACGCTTGTTAAGTTTGATAAATTAGGGAAAAATTTCAGAGATGTAATTCTATCTCAAATATAAAAAATCGCTGCCTTCTACAAAATATGATCAAAGGATGAACGAAAAACACAAAAGTCCAGTCAACTAATTAAATAGAATTTGCGTGCCGAAATTAACGAACTTCGAAAATACATATTCCCTTTTCACTCCCTTAGAGGTCGAATTTAGACAAATCCCTTCTTTGTGCTCGATTACGACTGAGGGAAGCCACACAAAAAAATTTCACGATTCAAGGTTCTGTGGTTTGGGCTGCAGTTTGATATGTCAGTCCGTATTCCTTTTTATACATAGAGATAATGGTAATAATACATAAATGGTCACAATTTAAAAAAAAAAATGTACACACGACTAGCGAAATACACAAAATTCAAGTCAGTATGCTAAGTAAGTTAAACAAAATTTGGAAAAAAAAAAAAAAAAAAAACCCTATGTCAATTTATTGTATATATAAGAAAATACTGCCGTTTTATACATTTTAACAAAAAAGGAACGAAGCATTCAATCAAGAGTCAAGTCAACATATCAAGCCTGGTATGTGCACCAATATATTAAAAAAAAAAATTCTCAGTTACGTAACACAAACAAACTGCATTTATGAAAATAAAAAGACAGGATGAACAAAATGTACGAAAGACACGTCAGCTTTCTAAATGGTGGTATATGTGAACTGAAATTGATAAAATTAAAAAATAATTTTCGAGATATGATGTATTACGCTAAAAATAAAAACAGGCCGCCGTTTTACAAATATGCATATACGATGAACGAAATACACAAAAGTTAAGTCAACTTATTATGTAGTATATGAATATTAAGAATAGTGAACTTCGGCAGAAGATATTTCCAAACATGTAATATTACGCTATAAATATTAAATGGTTACAATTACGAAAATATGAAGACATGATAAACGAAAGAAACAAAAGTCATGTTTGCATTGTATGTAGTATATGTATACCAACTTAATGAAATTCCAGAAATTTTTTTCTCTTAGATATGTAAATGGTATGCAAAAATTATAAAAGTTGGTACCATTATGAAATATTAAAACACAGGATAAACGTAATACACATAGATCAAATCATTTTGTATGTAGTATATGTGTACCAAGTTTGATGAATTTTTGGAAATGTGGCCTCCATTTAGAAAACATGAACATAGTATAATTGAAGTGCACATAAGTAGAGACAGCTTATAATTTGGTATACGTGTACTATGTTTTATGAAATTTGGAAAAATATTTCCTTAGATATGATGTACTATGCTGAAAATATTAAAATAGCCGCCAATACGAAAATAGTAACACGTGATGAACTAAGTACACATAAATCAAGTAAGTTTTGTCTGTAGTATACATGTGCAGTGTTTGATGAAATAAAAAATATTACCTAAAATGTGTAAACCTATCTTTAAAAATATAAAAATTTTTGCCATTTTCAAAATATGAACATTGTATGAACGATATAAATAAAAGTTAAATCAGTTTTGTATGCGGTATATGTGTACCACGTTTGATGAAATTCTAAAAATGATTACCTAAGATACGTAATCTATGCAAATAATATAATAATTACTGCCATTTTAAAAAGGAAAACATGAACATAGTATGACTGGAATACACAGGAGTTAAACCAGCTTGATATGTGGTACATGGGTATACGTGTACTAAGTTAAGATATGTTATAGTATGATAAAAATATAAAAATGTACACCAATACGAAAATATGAACATACGATGAACGAAACACACAATAGTATAGTCAGTTTTGTATTGTAAATGTGTACCAAGTTCGACGAAAATCTGAAAAATATTTCCAATATTTCCTCTCAGATATGTAATACTATGCTGAAAAAATAAAAACGAATCCCATTTTGAATAAATGAATTAACGTAGTACAATTTAATAACGCAAAAATAAAATCAACCTTGTATGTAGTATATGTATACCATATTCGACGAAATACTAAATAAATATTTTCTCACCTATGTCGTACTATGATAAAAATATAAAAAATGGCCACCATTTTGAAGTTGTGTATATTGTACGAACTAAATTCATAAAAGTCTATTCATCTTACTATGTGCTTTATATGTACCGAGTTTGGTGAAATTCTAAAATATGGTTCCTTAGATACATAAACAAAAAAAATCTTAAAATGGCCGTCATTTGAAAATATGAAAAGGGTATAAACGAAATATGCAAAGAAGTCAGATAACAATGTACTATATGTGTACAAAGTTGAACGAAATGCGGTCCACTGGTTCAAAAGTTTTTGTAGACACATACACACACACACGGTCGCATACCCATACACACAGTCGCATACCCATTCATACACACGCGCGGTCACACATCTATACACACAGACACAAACAGAATGGAGTTCTCTTAAGCCTACTTTTTACTTAGAAAAGTAGGCTAAAGACAGACGAAAAGTATTCGGTTTCCTCCAACAACAGATTCGACACAGAGTATGATGTTGGAATAATTGTCACTTCAATTAGTGAAAGAATAATTCTTACGTATGCTATAATTAATTAAAGTGTATATTATGTATATGAAAGTATTGTACATGGTCATTAAATAGCACAATAACTGACGGACAAATCTTCACAGCTAATCATTATTTGCAGATATGGAGAATTTCTTTAAATGTGGAACGAATAATGTTGAATTAAAAAAAAATAATAATTTCCACCACTTCCACCACTTTTTAAAAAAGGACTATATATTTAAAAATAATATCACAGTATTAAATCGCAAAACGTGGGACACATGCAATATACAGTATAATTGTGAGGGGTTTAGAGAGAAGACGTCGAGAGACTTGCAGAACAGTTCGTATCATTTATACTGCATTAAAGTTGTTAGTGTGTTAGGTGAACAATTATACGTTATTTATTCACAGTTTTTCCTCTTATATCGCATGGTCATTCAGTTCTGAGCTATTTTAAAAGTTCCGTGTCTTCTAATCAATCGTTGATCGGAATGTAAAATTAACGTGATATATTTAAAACACATTAAATTTTTAAATAACTTTCTTTGTTCATAACTTATCCTTCTAGCTATAACATGTGTTGAAGTTACAAGTATCTGGCTCATCAAGACGTTAGTTTATAATCGAATGCTAAATTTGAACCGAACAGACAAACAAAGTTGCACAGCCATCCAGTTCGGGTTACGTTAAATGTTTCAAGTCTGTTGCACGTTGTTACCCCAGCTCGTAGTAACCGAACAGACAAACAGACAAGAAAGTGAGTTAACGGAAAGCGTGCTTTAATAAAATCGAGATGAGCTGTTGACCACAGCTAATATTGACGACAAATGTCCTATGTCAACATAGCTCTCCGCTGAAACACTCGAAGTTGGATGATTACAGCTGCATACAATGCCATCCACACCTGCAGACTTGTATTTGACCTGGCATAACAGGTATGCGTTAATTTCAAGGCAATGCTACTTAATTTCTACTGTAATCCGATAGTTATTTTTTGTTTTAAACCTTACACGAGAACCGATATTAAAAATTTGTCTGGCAGTTTTGTTTAAATTGGTTTTTACAATGATAACTAATTTTTAAAGGCAAGAAATTATATGGTTTCGACTAAAAAGTCAATTTACCAGAATTTTGTTAATTACATAATTAACTGAAACCATAGTATTTACTGCCTTGAAATAATCAGCCAACATGGAGAAGACGAATTTAATCAAAACTGCCCGACAGATTTTCATATCTGCTCTCGATTAGGTGTAAAAAATTAAAATCCCTAAAAAAGAAGAGACGTTGCAGTGTGTTCGACGTAAACTGTTTTTTTTTCTACGAAACAATTCCACGTGTGTCCATTGTGTCAACGTACGAAAAGAAAACAAACTTCAGACAAGGTCGGAACCTCATTGTTAAGACGCCACGCACATTAAAAATACTGTTTCTAAGCCCTCCTACATGGCTAATAACGGCCTTTACAGACTTCCGTACTTCAAAATGTACTAACCGGATGTATGTGAAACTCAGATTGCGACCTGCACTGAACTTAGTTGCAAACTTTCCACCAATAAATTATATGGTCACCGCTTAGTGTCCCATAGTAAAACCGTTCGGCGGGAACCTTGCACGCTAGTTCAGCGCTTGGCTCGTTGAGGCGACGCACAATGGGACGCATTGAATAATCATGGGGCAAAAATCATCTTACCTTCAATTCAATGTCAAATAAGGATTTTATGCTAATGTTAGTCGTCCCTGAGTGTTAAAATAGTTCCCCGCGTTATAGGATTATTTCACACTGAACTAGACATTTTTCTTCGAGGAGGGGGGGGGGTGGAGTGAGACGGATGTTGTAAATTACGTTTACTTGCATACTATATTTGTGTATATACACACACACACACACCTTTTTTTGTTGAGTATTAATAACTTAACATTTTCTAATTGCAGTGGATAGCGTGCAGAAAGAAGTAAACGTAGCATTTTGATGAAATATAATATAGACTTCACTTAATTAGCGACGGAAAATAATGGAATAGAAACCTCTAAATCCATCACGTTACCTTATCACAAGCAAAGATCCGTAACTGCTACTTGATAAACGAATGCCACTGAATTATGGCGACTATGATTTTCAAACGGAGCCTACGAAGAAGTAACAAAACTTGTTAGCGAATTGAGAATACAGATTTTTTTAATATATAAGAAATAACATGTGCCAACACAAGTATTTTAACAGCCAAATTTCAAGCAAATAAAGACAGAAACCTTAAACCCTTCAGAGATGCGATTCCATTTGTCAATGCATTTATAGCATCGGCAGTTCGACCTTAGGGTCACTTTATAATATATATTACTTTTTAACAGTTTATTGCTTTTTATAACTGTATCTATTTATAGCAATGTTAATTTAATGTATACAAGTTTCAGAAAATCTTCCATATTTTAAAAATATTTCATAAAACGTACATACATGTATGATAAAATACAATATTATGATACAATTATTAAACAGTTAAACAGCAAACATTTAAAATATAATACTAATATGCAAATAAAATGAATTCTCATTTGATTTTTAGTTACATGTACATAATATATGCTGTAAAAACTTATAATTGATAGTTTATTTATGGCCCTGTACTTTAAACTTCTGTTTATTAATACCAAGCAGTCTAAAAGTCTGAGTCATCCGAAGTGTTGCCATCTTCTCTATCATCTTCTACTTCAGCACATTCAGTTTCCTAGTAACATTTTTATGTCATCCTTTACTTCACTGGAAAATGTTCTGATACTTTTTTTATCAGACTACGAACTGACGATATAAGAGGGTCGGATGACAACAGAAGGCGGCAAAAAAAAAAAATCTTTTACATTTTCCAAACGACTGGTTTTTCTGCTGAAAAACTGGCGATAGTTTCGGATATCTTTATTCCTGGCCTCCTGCGCCTCATGATAACTGCGCCATGGGTAAAATAGCGTTTGAGATAATCAATCTACTATGCTGTAAAATTTTGTGGACAGTGGGAGTAAGGTCATACCATCCATAGTTTCTTATAATACCCAAGAGTACTGTTTTATAAGCAATAAAACTTCTGTTTTCAGTTCAGATTTCTTTTTAGTTGTTCTTTTTAACATTTACAACTTTTATTCAACAACAACAGCTCATTTGTTTATCCTCCTTGTCCATAGAGTTTAACCTTACATAGAATTCAGTGCTTCCCAAACATCTTCCCCCTTAAAGATCAAGTCTCACAGGTGGTTTGATAATGCGACCATATCGAGAAGATTTTGACTTGTTTATAGGTGATATTGGTGAAGACGTCACTTCAGTGGTCTTAGATGCTTGAATTGTAGAGTCAGAAGGCTCCGCTGAAGAGACCGAGTGTTCATCTGGAACAAGTGGTGAAACTGAGTGCTCAACTGGAACGTAGGCTTCCTATATATTGGTAGGCTTCATCTTTTCATTGGGATACTGGTTGAGGTGAAACCGGTTTCTTCTTAATCTTCTACCTCCCGTATCAACAATGTAGGAGCGTGGTTCTGTCGAGGGTCTGATGATAATGCCTGGCCGTCTAACATCGTTTACCCAAACAGAATCCCCAGACTTTAAGGGCTGAAGTGGACTAACTCTATGATGACGATCATAATTTCTTTTGTATTGCTGCCTGTAGTTCTTCTCTTTTTGATGGAGTGTATTATTCGGCTTCTCATCTAAATTGTTTGGCATCATTGGCATAATTTCCTTCAGACGTCTTCCGAATAAGAGTTGTGCTGGGCTATACCCATTCGAAATAGGTGTGTTGCGATATGATAGTAAGGCCAAGTATGGGTCCTCTTTGTTTTTCTTTAACAAACTCTTGGCTATTTTGACTGCTGCTTCCGCTGTTCCATTACTTTGATGAAAATGGGGGCTGCTCCTGGTTACATGAAACCCATATTTTTTAGAGAAGTTCAGAAATTCAGCATTTTCGGACACACTAAATTGAGCTCCGCTGTCTGATCTAACTTCTAACGGAATTCCAAAGCGGCTGAAAGTAGATTTACACTTTTCGATTATTTCTTCTGAATTCAGTCTCTGAAGTGGGTAAATGTCGAAATATCTTGAAAAACAGTCTGTTATTACAATAAACCATTTGCCTTCATATTTGAACAAATCCAAGGCAGCTGATTCCCATGGTCTATTCGGCATAGTACTAGGGAGAAGAGGTTCATGCATATTATGTCTG